>OY735272.1:426371-476300 GCA_963457715.1 Argyresthia albistria | reverse complement strand
GCCTGGACTCGGGGCAGGCGGCGCTCATCTCCGGCATCCTGGAGCGGCTCGGCGCGATCGCGGTCGGACTGCAGGTATGTACGTCACACGTCTCTGCCACGGAACACAAAGGACAGTGGAACCGCATACGCCTAGATTACTATCAGAACCGATGTCGTCAACACTCACACTATCAAATCGTAAACTACAAAGGAATCTTGAACATGATTGGCCGTAGCATTTCACAAAAATGAGTTTATAAACCACTGCCAGTTAATACGTATTTTAAGCCTTATATCTGAATGATACTGTTCACATGTTTGTTATTTACGACGTTCGGATACAAAACTAAAATATGCATACTACTTTCTGTCATCTAGCGTCAATTAGTGGAAGTAGTTTAACCACTCGACCCTAGATGGCAGCATTGGGCGCGCGTGGATAGAAAAATGAGAAATTTATTAAAATTATATTAATTACTGCTTACCGATGGTACGAAACGCCACCATGCGTGATATTTTTGGTGCGGCTAGCATTTTTTCATTCCAAAATGGAGCAATAAGCATCTCTACCGCTTTTTTCTATTACTCGATTTTGAGATCTGCACAACGGACGGTCTACGGCTATTATTTATCGTCAACGACGCTTATAATGATGGCACACTCGCCACGCGCATACTTGACAGTTGACAGTTCCACTGTTTTTTGTGTTCCGTGGTCTCTGCCGTACGACATAATTCTAGTCGGGGTGTCATTGTGGGAAGCATTAGCAGCGGCGAGCAGCGAGCGGCATTAAACGTGTCGACAGCGGATATCGGCTTATCCACACTTTTTAAGGCTGCTGTCGCTCGTTGCGCTTGCGCGTGACAACCTGTCAATAATCTACATTGCGTTAAAAATATGATATTGGTGGTTTAGAAAACGCAATATGCTTCATTGCTAGGTTGCCTCGTATGAGATTAAACAATTTGGCTTGAGTGGGCCAGCTGATTTATTTGGAGAAGTGAAAAATAAAGTTTCTCCTATCAAATTGGTTTCATATTGAAAGTTCCATAGAATGATGTCCCTAAAAACCCCTTGTTTCAAAGAGCGATTTAAAAAAACAACTTCGTCACTAGATGTCATAGGCGAGACGTGTGGGTTTGGCTTTTGTCTTTCATCCTTAATTTGTTTATAAAAAGGTGTTTAATGGATAGATAGCCGGCAGTCACTTTTCATACCAAAGGGCTTTTCTTATGCGGGGAAATGCGTAGTTTTTCTGTAAATCGAAAATCGTAATTTGCTGACAATATTATGGACAATATATGCAAATTTAGCTTGTGTATGGTCTCTTCGACGTATGAAGAAGCCGATTTTTGCGTTTTGCTGACAAATATTTTGGAAATTTCAACTCAATTTTCCGGAAAAACTAAGCATTTCCTTACAAAAAGAAAAGCACTTTGGTGAGGAAGTGAGTGAGTGAGTGAAATTAAGGATGAACGATATAAAAACCAACCCCATTTCGATACAAAGCCATCTGTTGGCAGTTTTCAGAACTATTTTTAGCTGTTAGAAAATCGCTTATCTTTATTGACAAGTATTCCGTGTCCTGTCCCCAGGAGCAAGCGGCGCGCGTGATCGTGCGCGTGTTCACGCTGGGTGCGCAGGCGCGCGTGCCGGCCGACCAGGCGCTCGCCAAGTGCGTCAGCGCCATCAACCTGCTGCGCGGCTGCTAGACTGTCATGAGTAGCCATCACGATAACAAGAGAACGGACGAAGCGGAACTAATGAAGCCACTATAAAAACGTCACTTCGGCGATCAGTTGTTGTAGTTAATTTCAAGTAAATGAATCTGTTGGCGTAGATGGTGGCGCCCCGCTCCATTCTCTTGTTAACGTGGTTGTACGTGTAGCGGTCCGGACTGTCGTGAGTAACGGTCTAAGTGTCAAGTATGACGTGTCATGGGACCATAGTATACATTGCTGTATATGTGCTGAGAAGCTAAATAAGATCAGTGAAATTATGGTTTTCAATTTTATTCTATTGGATTGTGTAAGTTAAATTTCTCATGATTTGTGAAGTATTTGTTAAACCATCTATCTATCTAAAATCTAAACCTCGAAACTAGTAGTTCATAATTTTGTGATTTATATATAACTGTAAATAGTATGAATAAAGTTAAGACCAATTTAAATGTATGCAGTTTATTTTACATCTGTTAGTAATCCTTGGGCAATAGCTGTCAATGTCAATAGCTAGCAGCTGTCGACGACATAAAAGATAATGAATAGATAATTGTGACCAGAAATAACAGTTTATTCCAAAATACAACTTTCTTGTAAAAAATCTCATGTTAGTCGAAGTTATACAATACAACTTCTTTGGATAGCAATAAAACTTATTTACACCAAACTGCAAGTAAAGGAAAATTAAGTCTTTAGACTAGAACACACGGTTCGTTTTGTAAAACAGTCAAATAAATAAATTGCATCTTAAAAGCACTTTAAATCCCGCACTCCAAGCAAAACATGGTTATTCCAGTTATCCACCCTAGGGTAGGTTCCCGGAACCATTGTCCAAGAATCCCTAGAAATGAAGCAAGGAAGTCTATGAGCAGGGTGGATAACCGGAATATCCCACACAAAATACTGTTCATCCGCAATCAGCTACACCCACCACTAATGTCAGCACTATCACCAGTCGTTGTTCCCGAGGTCTGAGAACATTTTGTCCTTGATCCTCGGCCGGGGGTCGTCTTTGATGCTGCTGTCCACGGCTCCGACTTGGCCGAGGATGTATTCCAGTTCTGGAAAGGAAGTTGTAAAATTAATGCCTATAGTCTATTCATGATAAGAATGCAGTAAAGTCATCCATTACTGTCCGGCGGCCTAGCCACGCCCTGTAACAAATCAAATCGTTTCCAATTATCAAGCCAAGCTCACAGTGACCAGTCGAAGGCAAACTTTCGAACGCAAAGGTTGTGTCCTGTCCTGTGTTAATAGATTTAAATTTAAATTTCACTGCATTCTTATCACGAATAGACTGTAGGTCGGTCGTTGGCAGTAGAGTGATGCTATGTTTCAGACGGAACGGAGGCCGTAGCTTTTAGGGTTAGAGACTGCTAGTGTGTGTGTCGATGATTTATCAATTATACAGATTTCTACGTCACGTCACGTCTATAATTTCAGAGCAAGTTGTTAGGTATGTATCATGGTTGTAGACCGCTGCTGCAGCCAGGGTGGTTGACACTTAAGGGCTTTTCAGAAACTATAGCCATTTTCGAAGGAGTTGTTAGATTTATATTAGCCATATGGTTTCATTAATGTGTCAGATTTACCATCACATGTCAGAGCTGTCCCCCTCAACTCCGCAGGCCCGATGAACTGCTTCTTCATATCCCCCTCGAAGTAGACGAACACACTCGGCAGGTTCCGCTCGGGGAAGTTGGGTATGCAGGTCTGTGCGACCGCCTTCAGGAACTTGGTGAACGGGAACTTGGCTGCAAGCTGCCGGATGTGCTGGTTGAGGAGAGCGCATTGTTGGATGCTGGGGAAGAATTTTTTTTTTTCATCAATCATCATCATCAATCAGCCTACACCTACCCAGGGGTATAGGCCTCCTCTCTACCATGCCGTCCACTCTACGGTCCTGAGCCTCCCGCATCCACTGCTTACTGACTATGGCAGTGATTTTTTTTATTTACAATTATTATTTGTGCCTTGACAGCAAAAACCAAAGTGACACAAATTACATACAATTAACATGGAGCATATAAAGACAATATTACATACATTCAAAATTTAGAATTAATTTAAATTTAATTACAAAAAAAAAAAAAAATGTGTTCTGTGTGCTACATTTGTTTTTAGGGTTCCGTACCCGAAGGGTGCCAAACGGGACCCTATTACTGAGACTTCGCTGTCCGTCTGTCCGTCCGTCTGTCACCAGGCTATATCTCATGAACCGTTATTTTTCTTTTAGCAGTCTATTATCCCAGGACCAGGAGTAGGAGTTTATACAGAGGATGTTGGCATATTTTATTTATGATGTGTAGATCTATCTGAGTATCTTGCATCCCCATATATCTGATGATGATTGTTCTAACATAACAATATTTAAACTGTCTAACTATCCAGCACCCACTGTTGAGTAAAGGCCCCCTCTTCATTACATTTGTTGCAGTCCTGGGCCAACCTGATCCAATACATATTATTATTATTATTATGAGGCTATTATGTCCCACTGCTGGGCAAAAGCCTCTCTCCCTCTTTTCCACTCCATCTGATCCTGAGCGGTTTTCCTCCAATACATATTAATAAAATAAAAAAACATAGAAAAGAAATACTTACCCTTGCTTGTAAAGATGAATAACCACCCAGATGCCTTCACCAGCCTTGTTCACTTCTTGCACATAGTCTTGTCCTGAGACCTCCATTACATCTCCAAAGCGAGGCTTCTCAGACAGCTTCTGGATCTCTGCAATCCTTCTCCTCCTGTACTCCTGAAGAACCGCTTCATCTTCAGAATCTTCCAGCTCATCAAGTCCATCTAAGTCAAGCTCTGATAGCTGTTTATCTTCTGGAATTGGCAAAACGAGATTGTGAAATTAAATGGGAAAGCAGCTTTTTATTTTTAGCAAAATTAATACACAGAATCTTGGTCAGTGTCGATAACGGAGTGGGACTCGCCAGACAACTGTGTTGGTAGAGTTGGTAAGTAGTACAGTTGAGTTTAGGGCATCATAAAATAGTTAGATCTGTGACATTTTCAATATTGCATTTGTTTCTATCACAATTAACACCACTTTTACATTAGAAACAACAATGCTGGTGATCTCGGTTGGAGTGTAGATAAGGGAGCGCCAAGGAAAAAAAAGATTCCGCCCCCTTAAGTACACACCGACCGTGATCGCTCATCAATAGTACACACCGACCGTGATCTCTCATCAATAGAACTAAATACAACGACCATACTTAGCCAGCTGGGACCTAACCTATTTTAGGATATAAAGACTGTTATGATGATGAGGAGGGTTGATGTATATGATGAGTGTGACATGGTTGAAATGAAAGGCGAGTTGCTTTGGCAAGAGTTGCGTACACACTGATTTAATTTGTCATTGCGGGGCGGCGCGCGGGCGTGTAAACTGATATTAAAGCACAGCTACGGTATATATGCTACATACCTCCCCTTCTAATGCCGGATTTACATTCAGCCCCTGCCGCTGCCCCTCGCGCTGCCGGCGATAATTCCCTAAATACTGCTGCAGCAGGATCGAGAGGAGTGTGTGTTTACATACTGCCCTACCACTCACTTCGCTTTCAAGTTTCGGCAATGGCAGACGTCGAAATAATTACAGCGGCCGCGCTGTCTCTTTTTGCGATACATAATTATGTTCGATGTTTAAAGAGATATCGAATACAAATAACCGGCCAAGTGCGAGTCGGACTCGCGCACGAAGGGTTCCGTGCCATTATCTATAAAAAACCGCAAAAAAATGTATGGGAGCCCCCCCCTAAATATTAATTTAATTTTAATTTAATTATTTATTTTTTAAGTAAATAATATACGCAATATATTGTGAACATTTTAAGCGTCTACCTGCTACCATTATCAATATCAAGCAAAAATGAGCAAAAAAATCACGTTTGTTGTATGGGAGCCCCCCTTAATATTAAATTTCTTTTGATTTTTAGTATTTGTTGTTATAGCGGCAACAGAAATACATCATCTGTGAAAATTTCAACTGTCTAGCTACCACGGTTCATGAGATACAGCCTGGTGACAGACGGACGGACGGACGGACGGACAGACGGACAGCGAAGTCTCAGTAATAGGGTCCCGTTTGGCACCCTTCGGGTACGGAACCCTGAAAAAGATGATCTAACCGAACGTCTTTCTCCTCCAGGCGCTCGGCGAGTACTGAGCGTCGGAGCAGAATGTAAACACGCACTGCCGCTCGCGCTGCCGGTCCTTTGACTTCCGCACAAAAATCCGCCATTTTGGGGAGCGCCGGGCAGCGCGAGTGGCAATGGCAGTGGCATGAGAAGTATCGCGTTTACACACTCGTCCTGCCCACTTCCCTGCCCACTTCCCTGCTCACTACGGCTGAATGTAAATGCGGTATAAAAGAAGCTAGGGGGTGAAAAAATAATAATGAACCTAAATACAATGATGTTAACTTACAAACATGTAAAAAGTAATGCTAACATTTGTAAAAAAACATAGAAACTTACATAAAATAGTAATAGGGTGGATAAACGATCAGTCAGTGTAAAATTTATGAATACAAGTAAAAAATATAGTGAAACAATAGCAAAATAGTACTTTAGATATTAAGTCAAACACACACTCATTGTTCATTATTGATACCGCGCACGACACGCACTTCTTCGAAGTCACCACTTGAGATGTCGAAGGCGGGCGGGCGGCGGCGTGTCGGTTTGGGTGTTTGATATGGGATGTTTATAAGATCTGCGAGTACCAGGCGGGTTCTTGTTCGATCCCATGGTCTCATTACTTGACGGTGTCGTATGTTGAATGATGTATGGTTTTAGGCGGTAGGTACAGCGAAACGTTTGTTCTCTACTTATCGATTTGAATGATGTAATGCTTCAGTGTTCTTTCTAGTACTTGGTATGATCCGTTGTATGGTGGTACCAAGGACTTTTTGCATTCATTGCGTTTGAAAACGTGTGTGGGATCTTTCAGATCCTCATGTATGAAATTTTTTCTCCTTTCTTGTATTCTTGTATTGTTTGTCGGCATGGGTGCCAAGGAAGTAGATTGCCGGAAGCTCTTTGTCGTATGTGCTGTAATTTTGTTGCGTTTCGTTTTGCTTGAAGGAACAGGTTCGGCACGCTGATTTCTTCTATTCTTGAGAATACATCAGCGACTGAATTGTTTTGTCCTTTGATGCGTTGATTGAGTACTGCGCGAAGATGATGCGGATGCGTCGGTGATTAATGTGAAGATGATGACGCATCGGGGTGTGTCAATAGAACGGCGTTTTTTGATGCTTGCTTTGCATTTCTTGAACGCTACACATGCAGCTGTAGTCCATTCCATTGCACGGTGTTTGCTTGTGGAAAGTCGGTAATGCATTTGACTTTCCCGATGCTCGGTCGCATACCATGTTGGTTTGAGTGATAACCGTTGAATTGCATGTCATTGATTGTGATTTGCCGAACTTGCACTTGTCGACGTTGATTGCGAATTGCGATGTGAGCCCGTAGTTGCATGGGCGTGTTAAAATTGCTTGTAAGTGTTGTTCCTCGTTGTTTGAGATTGAATGATGATGCAATGTCGTACCTCCGTTGTATGGGCGCGTTGCTTTGAGCCGTGTATGTAGCTCGACGATAAGTTGCTGTGCGAATTTGAAGTCGGCTCCGAGGATGGACCGCTGTACACTTGCTAGTACAGATCTCCATTTGAACACTCGGCATAAGCCTTTTGGATTTGTATTTGAATTTGTATTTTGTTTTCTCACCGTATATAGCGATTGGTGTGCCGTTTGCAGTGTGAAGTTTGGTGTTACTGGCACGTATAGTTGCAATCTTGTTGTATGCAAGGACCATATGTTTGCACCAGAGTCATCATGAAAGGGTTGCTGGGTCTTCCAGTCTGCTAAGAAGATATTGTTGCGGTTGCGGCGTATGCTGCGCCTCGGCTGCCCCAATTGATGTGTCGGCAGCCGGTGCCTCCTGTTCTTCGGGATTCATGTTGAAATGCACTAAACTTGTCACAAAAGTTCACTAAAGTTTGCTTTGTATCACGTCCGGTTCACCAGTTTAGGATATAAAGACTGTTATGATGATGAGGAGGGTTGATGTATATGATGAGTGTGACATGGTTGAAATGAAAGGCGAGTTGCTTTGGCAAGAGTTGCGTACACACTGATTTAATTTGTCATTGCGGGGCGGCGCGCGGGCAGCGCGCGTGTAAACTGATATTAAAGCACAGCTACGGTATATATGCTACACTATTTTAAAGTCAAGTAAGATGAGCGCTCACTCTCGTCTTGTTTCTGCTGGATGGTCTGTTCAATCATGTTGACAATCTCATCCTCGGAGATCTCCTTCTCCTTGGGAGGAAGGATCCCCTTGGCTCGGAGTACATCATTCCATTCCGTATCCTCATTGGGGTTCTAAATATAAATACAAGCAGTTTATGACTGAACACAAGCAAAAATGTACGTGGACTGGGTAAAGAAAGATGAATGGATCTTTAGTTTTATTTTACCTGCATTTTATGTAGATTTAGATTTAGCACACTTTTAGCTTATTTTTTGGAAGTGTTTCGATCAGGAAATTTGACACTGAAAATCCCAGATGAGTCACTTTTGCGTTTGAAACGTCAATAGGCATGTACTTTTGAACACGCACTGTGCGGCTGTGTGTGCGTGCGTCCACAGATGATCAATCGATCGATAGATCGATTTTCCATAGACAATTTTGTTGACAAAAATCGATGAACGGAACGCGCCCTAATTTTGACAAGTCTGTCGTCAAGTTGTCAACTTGCGTTGAGTTGGAAAAATTGCATGTCGCTATGTTCATTTACGTCAAGCCTAGAATAGAAATAAATAAATCTGATTATGGCTGATATCGAAGAAAATAAACATCGGGAATTTAATTCCAATGAGGGAGAAGGTAATGTCTGCTATGCTATATTATTGTGTACGGCTGTGATTCAGTAGTGCGTCGCGGAAGGCTGCGAAGAGGCGCTCGTTCGCCTCTCACGTCAGCCTCGTGTTACCTTTGTGACATTGAAACTGGGTTCTTTTTATAATTTCTGCCTGGACTAAGGTGCTGGGTTGCGAGGGAGGAAGTGTACTAACCGTTATTCGTCTGTGTTCTTCCGAATTCTGACTAAAAAGTGGTGAAAATGACTGGGGGCGCGGACAGGAGTTTTGTGTCAGGTAAGCCGTTGTTTTGGTTTTAATTTCGGCTGCTGGGACAGTATGTGCTGTTGGAGGTTAACTGCGTCGCAGCACAGAGACCGCCTGCTTCGCTTCCGTGGCACGAAGGACACGCTTTGTCCGCCAACAAACAATAATGTTCATATTTTTGCAACTTTTTGTTTATTTTGCTTATTTGCATAACACAAGATGGTCTGCATAGCTCTGGCTAACAGCTGCTATTTGTAAACAGTGTTGCACACTAGTATCACAGGCAGTTTCTGTCAGGAAGCACTGATTTGATGGCACAAACCACATAATTACAGAGTAACAAATCAAGTAGAAAACTTCCGCCCACATTGCACAATCTCCTAGTTATTACTGTGGAGAACTCACTGTTGATACATAATAGATGTCCATTGTGTCTGTCCTTGTTAGTTACAACAGTATTGAAGCTGCACCAGTTAGTAGCTGCTTCAACTGCACTAGTTATCCAAATAAAGTTGCAGTGATATATGGACGGACAGACAGACTTGATGAAACTATAAGGGTTCCTTGTTTTTCTACAGAACCCTAAAAACTTGTGTGTACACAGGTTTGCTCTCATGAGCATACAGGTTGTACAATTTTAGAGTGGAGAACTATGAAAGGGTTAAAGTTCAGGATTAAAGATCAAAGGTCACTTACAATAGGTAGGTACCTATAAAATATGTCAGCATATTTTATAAGTTAGTCACTCTATGTAGGTATATAAACTTTGTTTACCCATAAAATATGAAAGTTATCAACATTTAATTTTAGAAATATTGTTGATGAATTGTAGTTAGATCTAATAATAATATTTCAATTTCATGGTCAATGGTCCACATGACCACATGGTCTCCACATGGTCTATTGTCTATCCATTTTGACTTGTCCAAAAGTTAGAAGGTAAATCAATGGAAAACTCCGTCATAATAATTATATAAAATCCTCAATAAATAAAGGAGAATGATAAAAAAAATCCCAGGCCCGGCGCAAACGAAACTTAACTCAAATAATTAGTATAATTGAGTAATAAAATAACCCATGGCAGACATGATCGAAATCAATGGCTAAGTGCGCGAAATTGCTATTCAAGTTTTTACAGGCGTCATACTAATATTTATTTAATTAATATATTATTGCAGTTTAAAAGCGTAAAGCCCTTCTATGAGTGTGAAGTGATTATTGCTATCGCATGCTGTAAGTTTCTATAGGTCTCGCTCATACATTTTTGGAGCTCGTAAATGTCTCTCGCTCTGTTCTAGGCAGACTCGGTCTATGTAGTTGTTGTAAGGTTACTATTACTATTACGTCGGTCTACTAGATACGGGAGCAGGGGGCAGGTATGATTCGTATAATAATTGATGCCCACTCTACCGCCTAACGGACGAAAAGACCCATTTTCCATGTTTTTTCATACCTTCATCTTGATGCGGGTAGATTGAAAATCGCGGGCCGTGGACTTTGACTTAACGACATGGTTTTATGTGAGTGTTTGTTTTTTTATCAGAGCACGACATGTGACAACTGCACTGACCTAATCAGAGCTGATTTTTAATATAATTATGGTAAAAGAATTGTTAGTTTCTATTAAAATATTAATACGACTCCTGTGAAAATTCGAATAGCAATTTCGCGCACTTAGCCATCGATTTCGATCATGTCTCCCATGGATTATTTTATTACTCAATTATACCAATTATTTGAGTTAAGTTTCGTTTGCGTTGGGCCTGGGATTTTTTTTCATACATTCGTAGCATTGTCCTTTCTTTCATTCAACATTCAATTCTATCAGATCCCCGCAGTTTAATCACTTATTAGCTAAATTCCATTCACTAGAAATATCACTTTTTGATTTGTAAGTTTATGAAATTGGACAAGTAAGGGTGAATGCAGTTTAAGATGACCTAGATCTAATTTGTGGATAAACATTCAGCTTCTCAATTAGATATCAGATTCTCAGAAGACCTAAAAAAAATTGAAATCTGAAATCATGTATCATTCCCACAAAAATAAGTCTGCAGAAAATTGTCATAGTCATTTGTCATCATCATTTTGTTTAAGAATGTGACATCACTTGCATTTTACAATTCTCTGTCACCATGCCAATACATACATATTACATATTGTATTTCCTAGTTTTTCTGGTAGAATATTTTATAAATTAGAATGAACTACCTATCTTAACCCTGAAGGTTTTAAAAGAACAAAACACTTTCTATTGACAACCTTTATTTATGAAAATGCCGATATGACCTATTATATATCTCATAAAGATTTTATCAGAACCAAATTGTTGGCCCAAGCCCAATTTTGTCAGGTCATTGACATCAATCCCAGTGTTCTGGGAGCTCGCCAGGTTGTATCGGGTAGAGAAACTGTACCTTCACTATAATTAGGAGGCGCGTTATTATTCTAAGTTAGGAGGTATGACTCCATGTGAGGTAATTATGGTTTATTCATTAGTCAACATTTTTTGGTATGATGTAAGTGTCTGAGCCATGTGCTCCCAGCTCATATTATGTGTCAAGCAAGTCAGGTTAATTGTGCGAGAGTGTGGCAGGTACAGTGAGAATGGCGAATGAGTGTGCTGTCCTCCCATTTAATTGAATTATTATGAATAGAATTGTAATGAATTAAATTATTTTTATTTTCTTAATGTGCATTGAATTTATTGAATGCTACTTGTAATTATTTTAATACTTATGTAATCTGTGTATTGCTTGTGCTGCCTTGTTTCCCTGTAATGGCACAAATACTTATTGGAACAATAAATAAATAAATAAATAAATAATAATTTGACTTAAAATATTCTACCTAGAAATATGATTAAAATCTGTCTTTTTCAAAGGCCGTCCATATATTGGTCTGACTATCTGTCTAGCTAGCCTAATGTATGGCTTACATGTCACACTTCTACATTTTTTTTGCTGGATCTGCCAACAAGTTACATTTCAATCTCCTACACTACTCCACAGAGTAATTCTTGACAAGTGTAAAGTGTCTGATTGATCTCTACTCATCAGTTGATAGATTCTTATTGTAGTATCATATTGCTCAAACTGCGTACGTAATACATGTTAGTGCAGCCAGCCTGCATGGCAGTGCAGAATTAGTACTCCAAATAGATACCCCATTTGACTTTGAATTGAAAATAAAACACCAAACATGTTAATTTCTATCCATTAATTTGGCGAAGGCATCTTACTGTCTCGTCGCGTTTGGTCAATTTCTCATTTGGTCTACTGAACGAAAACACGCCCTTTTCTCAAAAAGTCCACTTCGCGAAGTATCTACTTCTTGAAATGTCGATTTAGCGAAACATCCACTTCTCGAAATGTCCATTTAGCGAAAATCCACTTCTCGAAATGTCCATTTCGCGAAACATCCACTTCTCGGAATATTAATTTAGCGAAACATCCACTTCTCGAAATGTCTATTTAGCGAAACATCCACTTCTCGAAATGTCCATTTAGCGAAACATCCACTTCTCGAAATGTCCATTTAGCGAAAACATCCACTTCTCGAAATGTCCATTTAGCGAAACATCCACTTCTTGAAATGTCCATTTAGCGAAACGTTGGTAAAGTCCGCTACTCGACACGTCTATTTACCGAAACGTCATCATGCCATGCAGTAATCATGCAGTAATCATTCCGTAACTCCATCTATATCGACGGATTTATTCACGAATTTGTTATACCTACTCGTTTATGTACTCCTCATTGATTGTTCTTACACCTACAAAACATTTTCAGGGAATGCTGTGGTAGGCAAATTGAGTTTGCGCCTTGATTACAAACAAATACCGTGTAAGTTGCAATTAGGGTTTCTCATTTCCCGACTTTTTTTTGTTCCCGGATACCGAGACTTCTCGAGCATCATTTCCCGGGAATTCCCGAGAAGTCGGGAATGTCATTAACCTCAATAAAAATGTATGAAAAAGGTTTTAAAATAAAACACACATTTTCGTAATTAACAATATGTTCATTTTAATTAGTCTTCGTCAAATAATAAAATAAAGATACTATTAAAAGGAATATAATAAAACGATCCACTAAAAAAATAACTGAGCGAATAAATTACTGACTGAGCGACAAGTCGCCCAGCGACTTGTCGCTCAGTTAGTAATTTGTCGCTCAGTTAGTTTTTCGGTTAGGTTAGGTTAGACTTTTTTTGCCGCTCGTTTAAATACTACCCCTATTAAAATAACAATAAAAATATAATAATCTTAATTTCTTTTATAATCACAGTCATTTTTTTAAAACTTACTGTTTCTGACAAATATGACAGCTTTGATATATATACCTAATGTCAATATGTTTGATTAAAAATTTATAACAATAAATGTGTTTATAAAATATATTTTTTATAAAACTAGAGCATCAATTTTGATTCGAAAAATTCGCTAGCAGGATCTATTATAATAAGATTTCAAAAATACCAATGCATTAATTGATTTGTCTGATAGATGGTTCCTAATCTTTGTAACGACGTTACCAGATAACGAAAATACTCTTTCATTTTCTGTTAACGTAGGTTTTATAGTCATTACGGCATTGTATAAATTTTCCAGATTTGGCGTTCGTTTTCCGGTAGATTCAAATAAATGAAATTCTTTTTTTTATCAGGCTTTTGGTTAACTGGGCTTCAGTAGTATTTGTACCCGTAGATGCGGTCTCAATAGCCATTCTTAATTGCATCTCAACATTGATAGGAGAGTCACCTTCAGTATCTTGGACTTCTTGGACATTCTCGTCATTGTCAGGGTTAGAAACGCTTGGAAACAGTCGGTTATAGAGTTGTTCTGTAAATTTTATCAAAACAGTTTTGCACTGAAGATGTGGACCGAGATTCTGTATTGTCATCGGCCGAGTGAACATCATCACTCACATTACTGTTACTTTCGTCCTGGGAACTGCGTTCTGCGTTCGCTTTTGTCGCAAAAAGTAGCGAGTGGAGTGACTGACTGAACTAAACAAACAGACAGATCACGGGGTGGGGCGGGCTGCGGGCGGCGGCGGACCGGGCGGTAGTGGTAGGTTGGTTCCTTATTGGGTAGTAAAAGGATGGAAAGGGGAGAGGAGATAGAGGTTATAATTTTTCTAATAAGTAACACATGAATTAACGTCAAATTGCTATTTTTTTTGGTTTTTTTTTTTATATTTCTCGACTTCCCGGGTACTCGACCCTTTTTTTCCCGTCTCGACTAAGGCCAGATTTCCCGGGAATTCCCGCTTCGAGACTTCTCGATGAGAAACCCTAGTTGCAATGTGTGAGCGAGTGGTATGCCCTCTGTTGATCTTTTCTGTTCTATTCTATTTGTAAACTTGTCATTCTTCCGAGTACCTATCACAACACTTGCACTGCAGTTCTTCTGGTCATTTCATTGTATTGCATTAGTCATCTCTTTATGACGATCATTTTGTCGTCATCCATCTCGCATACAATGCCTGACAGCCAGATCATAATCATTTGTCAAATAGCACTTCACTTTCTTTAATTATTCATTTCCTTCAGTTGCATATTTCATTATGTCCCGTAGATGCAATAGAAAATGGAATTGCCTTTACTTTGAGTTTCATACCTAGGTACTCGATTTATGATTACATTCAGTGTAGATTTGTGGGTTTTACCAATGCTAATTAAACAGAAGATGCAGGATAGAGGCAGCTGTCCAAACGTAGGCACACTTGTGTCTCTGCCTCCTTGTGTGGGAAAAGGACGCTATGTTCTTGTTGAAATACAGTGTTTGCGTAAGGGTACGTTTACCAGGTGGTTCCTGCGACGTAAGGGTACGTTTACCAGGTGGTTCCTACGACGTAAGTGTACGTTTACCAGGTGGTTCCTACGACGTAAGTGTACGTTTACCAGGTGGTTCCTACGACACAGGGTATCCTATCAATTAGCAATGTATGCTGTACTGTACGTTAACGTTATGTTATGAAATTACATGACTATCGAGTTGTAATGGTCATGGTTGATCAGTCAATCACTGGGGAGCTATTATAATGTGTTGTGCGTATGTATTTCTGTATTGCGTGGTAGGTAGGTACACTTGCGATCACATCTAGTTAATCGCTTCTGTACAAGATCCGTTTTAAACCGATCTTATCTCAGGGAGTTGTCTCAGTGCAATCACAGTTACGGACATGCTTGATAAGCCGAGATCGTCACTGTGGCAACGCTGAGAGCGGTTTTCCGGGCGTTAGTACCGTTCTTATATTCTGCATGGAGTATAACCAAAGTATAAATAAGGTATAACTCCTATCAGTGTGCGACTGTACTATCAGTGTGCGACTGTACTTTTCTTCCGCGTTTTCTCTATACTATAAAATCATCAGCAGTGATCTCTAATGCTTTCGCATGTTCACTATAATTAGTTACTATTTCTCTTTGCATTTTGACCTGTCCGATCGTGACACCTACGCTAACCGGGTTTAATATTTTATACGACCTCAGACGTCCTTGATTTTTGAGAATAATGTTTGCATTGCCTAGGCAATAAACATAAAATTGTTGTACATTCGCTCAAGCAACAATCAATCGTAATGTAACTCATATTGCATTATGATATCTATGCATACGGAATAAGTGCTTATCATTGTTATCATTTGCCTATTTTTATGACACGGGGAATATATTATTGAATTCTTATCTTCACCTGCTTTTCTCATTTGTACATTAATCAATAGCTACGTTTTTGTTACCAAATCGATGATTAAATAGTCATTTAAATTATCCCTAATGTGATCATAAATTAATACGACATATAATTACATCATTATCGTAATTTTGCGTGCGCAGAATTAATCAAATACTTACCTATGTAATTGGAGAGAGTAACATTCATAATGTTTATAATGTAGGATATGAGGCGCTTAACCTGACCTTTTGGCACCTAATGTATCTAGAACCAATTCACATTTCACAGGTCAACATAGGAAACTGTCACTTGGTTTAGTTGGACCTCAGTTGTATTGGACTACAATCTCTACTTATGATGTCCTTGTATGCTTTAGGCCCACGCCTCATTTCTTAATATAGGCAGCCTAATTACAATACCTGTGGCAATAACATAACATAGCGTCACGCCTTTTCCCATACCGGGGCGACAGAGGTACAGTTGAGCCTACTTTTAGCCAGTTATTCAATACTACATTTTGGCTGACAGGGGGCTGGCCCATCGCCGCAGCTGTGGAGTAATGAATGGTTCCTCACGATGTTTTCCATCCTGTGCCAATTTTGATTTATCGCTCATCCGACGTCTGCGGGGCAATTCTGGCGCTAGCGAGATCATGTCCATGGTCGAAATATCGATTTTGAGATGCCGAAATCTCTATCAAAAACAAGAAAAAGCTATTCATACGACTAGCCTTTCGACCAGCCGAGATATCTCGACCCGTTTTCGATCGAAATAAATATAGATCGAGATGGTTTTCGACGGATTTAGGCGATATCAATACCGATATCTCGACTGGGTAGATGATCACGATAGCGCGAGAATCGGGGGCTTGTTTGTAAAGTTAAGTAAAAGGATACTTATTAAAAGTCTTGTTTTAACGGCGAGTCCAGCACTCGAGTTCGTAACGGGTTTCTATATCGATTAGCGGTAAACCAAAATAGCGGAGATTTACTCCTTAGCAGAAATCAATGAAATATCTACCTATACCATCTAATTTCCATGTTGCGTTGTGATGTGATGAACAGGTACCTACATAAGTGATACTTGATGTGATGAGATGACACAAAGTGATGACCTTTCTTATCAAGTAATACCTTGGATAACAGCGTTCGCTTATCATGTCAACTGATTCATAAATAGTTATGCAAGGTTAAGAATCAAATAGTGTAGCCCAATAATATCCCTACAATTAAAGTCAAAATTGTCAACAATTAAATGTTACAATAAGCGGAGATATATCGTCGCATGGGTCACCTATGTTGGCAGTTGCTGGGCCAATCATGTTGCTAAATGGAGTAGAAAGCTAATTAATAGCGTGTCGACTTTCCTTTTTCGCACACTCGACACTCGTCAGAGATGCCCCACCAGATTACCTGATGGCCCTGGCGATGAACTAAGGCGGAGCGGACAAGCTATTACCGTTACAACATGATGAAGCCATTTTATAACGTGTCTAAATGTAGGAAAGCAAATATTTTGCGTCATGTAAGACTTGGAATTTTGCGTGAAGATCTAAACATTCATTCGTATATTCGTCATCTGCAATTTTCACGCGATAGCTCTGACCCTCAGCTGACCCTCAGCTCCCAAGTGGTTTCGTTATTGCCAGGCCTAAGCCTGAGTTGCACGAACCTTTGAAATTTAAGTTTAGAGAGTCTCCTAGGATTCTAGTGATTAAATTAGTTTACTCAAAACTTAAATTTTCATTTAAAAATTGCTGCCAAGTGTGAGTTGGACTCGCGTGGAGAGGGTTAAAATTAAAATACATTAAAGATCCTCACACCATGCGCTTTCATTTGATATGTCACACCGGCATATATATTTTTTTCTCTCATTTGGCCCCCCAAATTCCATATTTATATTTTATTTATGTGTTCAGTCACGGCAGTGGTATGATGGGTTCTGGTCCCTCTACCTTCTGTTCAGAACCCAACCTTGCCAGTGCGTCGGCTGCGTCGTTGCCGCGCGAGCCGCTGTGTCCCTTTATCCACTGTGGGGTAACGGTGTTGTGGTTACAAACCTCTGACAGGGCTCGGTGACACTCGTAGATAAGCCCTGAGTTGATGGTGTTGCTGTCTAGGGCTTGCAGAACTGACTTGCTGTCGGATAGTATTCGGATGGGAAAGTCCTTTACCTTCCTTTCAGCAATTCCTGTAGTGGCCATAATGATGCCCATACACTCGGCTTACAAGGCGGTGTTGTGGGCTCCCAATGACATTGATTTCGTCATGTTCAGGTCCTCCGAGAATGCCCCGGTGCCTGTACCTGAGTTTGTTTTAGAACCGTCCGTGGAGATCCTTAGTTCTTTCTGGTTAAGTCCCTCCCAGTTGTATTTTATACTTCTTGTCGAAGACATATTGCTTGGGTTCATCGGTCCAATATGTTCTGAGTAAATTGCCTGTGACATACGGACGGACAGACGCACGAGTGCGTTTCTTCTTCTGAGACACGAAACCCTAAAAATCAGTACTACCCCAAAACTTTCCCACATCTGTATTATGTCTATTCTATGACCTGTGCTATGCTACCAATTATCATCTATTTACATTCTGTCGGGTCATCTGAATTCGTGGCGCTAAGATCACTCACATTCACATCACACCATAAACTTTGCTTGCCCTACTTCATGTAGAAAGCTCTTCTCTGTGTTAGTCGATGTGTATATGTAGTGAAAAATAACCGGTCAAGTGTGACTTGGAGTCGCATACGAAAGGTTCTGTTATTTTTAACATCGTACATGAGAAATCAAAACAAATTGTACCTGTTTTTGTGTTGTATTAGATACCTATAATTTATAAACACGCTTTCTATTCATTATTTGTTTCTAGCGATCTATTAGATAGGGCCTGATGCTGAAGGAAAAACAGACGGATGGAAGTGCAGTCGAGTTCATTAATATTTGAGTAAAACCGAGGCTTCAAATATAAATGTACACTATACATTACTTCGCTTTAGTACCGTGGAATAGTTCCATGATGGATATTGCGGATATGTATTATCAACAGATCCATTATGTACAGCAGCAGAACTATAATTTTTTAGTTGTAAACTTGTAACGAGATCACTCACTCGGAAATAGAATCTGTGTATTGAGCCTTGAGAATGAATTTTATTATCCTTGTTCAAATGTACGTAAAGTCGAAAACGCACACGAATGTACCCATCCATCTAATGCAGACTCTATTCCGCACAAAGACTAAAACATAACTGAGCGTGATTGTAGAGCTATTGTTTTTATTGACTGTATTTATTTGCATTTATGAAACTCATTAATCGGCCCGCAACATATTTTTTTAAACTTGTTTGTGTCGATTAACCGGATAGCTTTTTTGCCTATTCATCGTATCATAAACCCAGCTAAGCATGCGTCATTCATCATCAGATCATCCACCTATTTTGCACCTGACCTCATAAACACTGGCAAGGTTGAGGTTTATATTTTTATTTCATTGTAATTTGTTAGTTAGCAGAGCCTCAAACCACAGACATTAAATAAAACGTGTTTTTCATCACATCTATTCAAAAAGATCTACTTTAGTCCCGGCAAACAGGGACTAAAGTAGGTCATTTAGTCCCTAGGGACTAAAAGTAACTTTTTAATTTTGTTGCCAGTACAAAGGAAAAAAAATGCTGTCACTAATCAGTTTCACTACCACTCAGGCTGACAGACCCAATTAAAAGAGAGATCGATTCTAAACGCCGCCAATAAAAAAATAAGTTTGTACTAAAATGCGTACTCGACACAGATTAGATAATCCGATCGACCGAATCGATTGGTGACAATAGAGAAACAACCTTACAGAATTGATATCGAAACACGGACCAAATAATTTAAAAAGTTGTGGAAAATTTGTAAACAAAGCGCGCCAAATCTGAATGCTGTAATTATTTCAATTTCGTTTGCGGATATGAGTAAAGAATATGAGTGAAAGTGAGTGTCTAACTCCAGATGATAACAACAAACGCGAATAACAAATACAAGATCTGTTACCAATAAAATCACGAGGAATATAGGTATGTAAAAACTAGTGGTTATTTGAAAATGCTTTTTGAACCAATTTTCAAGATTTAGCCAATACTAAACAATCTTTAACTATGTGGAGGACATATTTGTAATTCGTAATTTCTTTATTTTACTAAGACAAGAATGACGTACAGAAAACTTATAATAGATAACAAGAGATTTCTTCCAACAAACCATTACACACAACATATCACGACAATTGTGTAAATAAATATAGGGTCTAACAGAAAGAGGTGTACAAGCCGAAAGAAGGTTGTTAGGGACATCATTTTGAACAACTTTCATAATTAGACCGAACTGATCAGAGCAACTTTATTTTTCACTCCACCATACAGATCAGCTGAGCGCTAGGCCCGAAATGTACGGAGTTAAAAATAAAGTTGCTCTGATCAAGTCGATCCCATAGTGAAAGTTGTTCAGAATGATGTCCCTCTTTCCGCTTGTACACCCCTTTCTGTTACACCCTGTATAGGTACATGTGTGTTATTTTATTGATTACTTACTACTTTTCTCATAGAGGGTGATGAAAAGTAGAGTGTCCACCTCAGGAGTAAAAACTATTTTTGGCTCGAGTGATGTACTTTGAATCCCTCGCTCCCTCAGGATTCTACTTTTGAGTCCCTCGTTACACTCGGGACTCAACTCTAGAATCCCTCGGTCGCTCAGGAGTCAAAAAACACTCTCGCCCTAAAAATAGTTCTTTACTCCCTTGGTAAACAATCTACTATTTTCTCGTCAATTTATTGAAATATATAATTTTATCGTATCACCGGGCAGCGATATTGCGTTAATGGGCTAGCCTCCTGTCACGCAAATAGAGTATTGAAGAACTAGCTAAAAGTGGGAACAATTTAAAATGTTGCCTGTACCGCCCGCATGAAGAAAGACGTGAAACTATGTCATAGATCCCGTCACATGAAAGCACTCGTCACTGAGCGACAGGAACGGCAATTGGCACGTGTTCGGTTCGACTGCAGCCGTCGCAAGCACATCCCGTCTATATCGCTCAGGGCTGGGCTGGGCCGGATTCTGCAAGCTAATCGCATGCGAATAGCTTTAGCGAGAGCGCGAAACACCGGTTTGTTTGTAGCCGGCGCGGCGCGCGCGACAAGACAATACCGGAATTTTGAGCCCACGCTATAGCCACTATCATACGCTTGCACAATCACGGCACACCTCGGACACTCCATAGAACGCTCGTAAAATAATCACCTATTACTACTACCAAATGATGTTTGTATACGTGCAAATGTGTGCGTAAACTTTGGTAGGGCTGGTGGCGCGGCAAATGCAGCGATATTAAAGTATACGCGTCGTCACTCGTCCGGCGTTCAACCCTGTCCATTGATCCTTTAAACAATCTTTTGACGCCAGGGGTGGGGTGCGGTATCTGAATCAGCGCGGGGAAGGCAGTGGCCGTTCTGTACGGAGTACTATTATCTCTTCTGTGATCACGGCCCAGTTTCTTGTTACATGACGCCACTGTATGTTCTATATTTTTGACTCCCCAGTAACGGACAAGGAAGCGCCAGCCCGCGCGGGCGCTCACGGCGTCCAAGTGGTCACCACCGGCCCGGAGCACACGTTCACACTCGACGAGGATGCGCTGGCGGCGCTGCTGCTGCGGCCGGACGTGCGCGAGCGCAACGTGGTCGTCATCTCCGTGGCGGGCGCCTTCCGGAAGGGCAAGAGCTTCCTGCTCGACTTCATGCTCAGATATATGCACCACAAGGTGAGCGGGGCATTCATAGAAACCCTTCCAGTATTCAGAGCCACAGAACTGAGAAGACTTTAAAAGCGATTAAACTCGCAGTCTGATTTTAGTTCTGTAATGCGGGGGAGGCTTTACAAACGCAATGACTGGCATTCCTGCCGAGTGAAGATTGAAGCCGCAGATCATGGTCTATAAGGCAAACTATGGACTCCTACTGAGTTTTACCGACTCAAAACTTTCAGACACCACAATGTACAACGACTTCTAGGATGAATTTCCTTGGAACCTTAGCCCTGGCAGGTAGAAAGCGAGTTAACCAGATGTCGGGTCAACTTCATAGAATCGAGACAGGCAGAGCATAGAATATTTAAAATTTTGCTAGATACGAAACTCGTTAAACCTGCAATAGATTAGTGATGCTTACCTATATCGTATACGTCATGAGACGCCCGAAGGTCGACCCCCATTTCGTACTCACATTAATCAGGTGATAATAATCACACTGAGCTGAGCTATCGTTGTGGAGTAGAGCTCAATCGTACTCATAATTGGGTGAAGGCCCGTGCCCCTCGGGGTGAGGACATTAATAGGCTACATTTTTTTAAATCACTATAGAGTTCTGGGCATTTCAGCAAGGCAGGGCATTGAAGAATTCAGATAATTAACCTCTCTCTTACCCTGCTCTGAAAGAGAAAAGTGAATCTTACTCGATATTGGCCTAGCAATATCTGTAAAAAAATAAATTAGTTTAGTTCCGGCTGAAATAAAATAGGTTAGATATTGAAAATAGAATATGTATCGGTTGCAAATATTAAATTGGTTTTGGCATTCGCGTCCGTCTTAGTTGCGGCCAAGACTAATATTTCCTTCTTATTTATAACTGGATTGGGCGTAATGGAAAATGTCGATTAGTACCGACGGACGCCGACGAAGGAAATAGAGTTTACATTAGTCGTACATACATAGAGTGTAGTGTAGGTAGAAGAAAATAGAGTTTACATTAGTCGTACATACATAGAGTGTAGTGTAGGTAGAAGATGAGAGCAGAAAAATGCGTTTGTGCGTGTGAGCTGTGTCAGCGGTACGTGTGAAAGAGATCACACACACGCATCATCCACACATACACTCACAACTCAAACTCACTTCTCCGCTCTCACTTTCACTAATTTTAATCCTAGTTTAGTTGTTCACCTACACATTGACAGAAAAACATCTTAATTATTCTCCACTACTGGTAGACCAGCGATAGGTCGCTCCTGTCTTTTGAAGATTTTAAAGCGTAAACGAAATAATTGAAACAAAAAGCAAACTTTAGCAAAAACCGACTTCCACAAACCCTATTTGTTTGAATTGAGTTTAATATAAACTGTTACAGTTTAATATATCCGAACGGGCGGTTGTATACAAAAATATTAATATTATGTTGACGTTGACTAAGTAATATGTATAATTTTATGGTCAATATTTTTTTTGAATTGAATTGAATTGAATTTATAAACCCTTATCCCCCCCCCCCCCTTGGGGACTTAATTTTGTCAAGTCCTATCTCAGTGCTACCCCACGCTACTAAGAAACCTCTACACAAAGTTTCATGGCTCTAGGTAGGATCCGGTTTAGGCTATGCGTTGCCCGTCAGCCACGCATTGTATTTGTACCTAGTATTGAGCAGTTCTGGTGGCCATTATGTGGTCTTAATCAGCAGTTCCGCATCACAATATTATGCTTACCGTGAGTAAATGCACGAGTTATTACTAAAAACACAAAAATCACTATAGGTCTGCCTATAATATTTGAAGAGTTCCCTCGATTCATCATCAGATCCTGACCTGGTGGTCCACAGTACCAATGGGAAGAAAAACCCTTTCAAACAAAAAAATAATTTTCCAAATCAATCTATCCGTCTGGGCGCAATCTAAAACCAAACCGTATTTATTGCAGTACGGGTCGGGCGGCGGCGGCGGCGGCGGCAGCGACTGGCTCGGCAACGAAGAGGACCCGCTGCACGGGTTCAGCTGGCGCGGCGGCTCCGAGCGCGACACCACCGGCATCCTCATGTGGAGCGAGGTCTTCAAGACCACGCTCGCCAACGGAGAGAAGGTATGCTGGCGACATCTGTCGGTACCAGTGTGAACCAGTATTGCACTACTAGCGACATCTGTTGGTGTCGGACTGAACTACTAGCGTACTACTACTACTGACCTCTGTTGGTGTCGGACTGAACTACATTCAGACTCGTTAACTAAGAAGACATGGAGTTCTCTCAGTCGGGGAGACTGAAGACCGACAACTGACAGTACTAGAGGGCACTTACATGCCGAAGTGGCTCGACTACTAGCGACATCTGTCTTTGTTTCAGCCAACTAGCATACAGATGGCGTTACTGTAGATTATCCAATCAATCAAACATCCTACATCGCGGCAGCGATATTTCGACAAGTGAGATCCATACTTTAGAGCCTGTGACAATGTTTTCTCACTTCAGGTGGCGATAATCCTGCTGGACACGCAGGGCGCGTTCGACAGCGAGTCGACGGTGCGTGACTGTGCGACCGTGTTCGCACTGTCCACGATGCTGTCCTCCGTGCAGATCTACAACCTCTCGCAGAATATACAGGAGGATGACCTGCAACACTTGCAGGTACGGACGGACGGGGAGATAGAGAGGGAGAAAGAGAGGAAGGGATGGAGGTAGAGATAGAGAGGGTAGGGGGAGATGCTCTCCTCCGTGCAGATCTACAACCAGGATGATCTGCAGCACGGACGGGCGAGGTACGGACGGGACAGGTTTCTTGGGCTCTGACTTATACCTCTTCTTAGCGCTAACTTGGCGAAATTATGATGATAATTCGAGAATCTCTGGTGTTTCCGCTATCTGCTGGGTGCTGGGGAGGTAGAAAACAACCCCTAGATCTTGGATATTACATTTTTATCACATTGCTGTTTCTGGTTTCCACGACAAAGGCTAACCTAGGAGAACAGAAGCAATGTATGTGCCTGTATTGAAGACGTAATGTTATTGCCTCCAGTTGTTCACGGAGTACGGTCGGCTGGCGCTCGAGGACGGCGGGCGCACGCCCTTCCAGCGACTGCAGTTCCTGGTACGGGACTGGAGCTTCCCGTACGAGGCGCCCTACGGGGCCGAGGGCGGGCAGACCATCCTGCAGCGCCGGCTCAAGGTACAAGGCCCTTCCAGCGGCTGCAGTTCCTGGTACGGGACTGGAGCTTCCCGGACGAAGCGCCCTACGGGGCCGAGGGCGGCCAGACCACCGTTAAGGTACAAGGCCCTTCCAGCGGCTGCAGTTCCTGGTACGCCAGTGGAGCTTCCCGTACGAGGCGCCCTACGGGGCCGAGGGCGGCCAGACCATCCTGCAGCGCCGGCTCAAGGTACAAGGCCCTTCCAGCGGCTTCTTGGTATGCAAGGCAATATTTCAAGCTGGTCTTGCATACCAAGGATAGCATAACCCTACTAGATAAAACAAAAAGTACAATTGCACAATAATTCGCTCAGGCTAAAAGTGTACTTAAAATGTATTTTAACTATGTCATCATATCACGTGAGTGACCTGTGTCTTGAGTGATAATAAACGTCATTAAACTTTAAACCTTAAAAGTGGGCATAGTATTGCCTCTAGCACTCTGTATAGGGAAGGGTGCTGAACACTATCTCTAACAAGACATCTTCCCGTCAGCTGAACGAGAAGCAGCACCCGGAGCTGCAGTCGCTGCGCAAGCACATCGCGGCGTGCTTCGCGGAGATCGCGTGCTTCCTGATGCCGCACCCGGGGCTGCGCGTCGCCACCAACCCGGACTTCGACGGCCGACTGTCGGGTGCGTGCCCGCCTCAGTCAGAGGCGTTGCCCCTCAGGGCCTGAGCACACTGGCCGCGAGTTCGTAACGTGTGCATGGCGAACACCCCGCAAATAACGCCGCGTTTCGGATACTCAAACTACACACACACACACACACACACACGCAACCACACACGTGTTCGGACACACACTAGCGTGTTTAAAACGCGGGTTGCACACCACGAGCTCGCATCGTCGTCGCTGCGTCATCGCTCGTAAATCGCCAGTGTGATAAGGATAAGGCACTCAGAGGACCTATGTGTCTTGGCCAGGGAGCACTTATCCAGTGGAGAGCGCATAGATAGATACATTTTCCTTTGAAACACAACTCACCAATTTACTGTCTGGCGGCACGTCACCGTACATAGGTTGCGTATGCGAACGTTTGTTAAATACAACAAACGTTTGGCGAGCCGAATTCCCCCGCAGGCGCAGTCAATTGGATATATAGTCTCTGGTCTTGACGGACGGCAGCCTTGTTTATCATTATCATCATCATACAGCATACTCAGCCCACATCAACCCACTGCTGGGTAAAGGCCTCTTCTCTATAGCGCACGGTCCTGCGCCAACCGTATCCATTGAGATTCTGTCGCAGCCTTATGAAAAGATTCGACACGTCAAACTCTGCATATGTCCTGCCGTTTTCTCAGGCACGTTTATGAAACGTAACAAAACTCGAAATTTAGATAATCTCACGAGTTCACAACAATATCCCAATCGACGTCATCCCGGCCGCTCAGCTTGGATGCTTGCTGCTTTTCTTGGATGCTTCCATTTTCGTTATGTCGCTGTTTCCGGTTCCCACGACACAGGGTATTCTAGTGCAGGGTATCCTAGAAGCAATGTGCCTGTATCTAAATGTTTATTCTTGAATCACTCGCTCCCTCAGAAATCGAGCCGGAGTTCAAGCGGTCGCTCTCCCAGCTCGTGCCGATGTTACTCGGTCCTCACAACCTGGTGCCGAAGCAGATCAACGGGCAGCGCGTCAAGGCGAAGGACCTGTTGCAGTACTTCAAGTCCTACATGAACATCTATAAGGGGAACGAGCTGCCGGAGCCCAAGAGCATGCTGGTGGTGAGTGCGAGCATGTGCGGCATCCTAGCGCACTGTGCAGGCTAGTTGAGTAGAAGGAGGGACTGTGACGAAACGATTCATTATTAACAACTATTCATCGTTTGACGACAGTCGTGAAAAGTCGCGGGCGATAAATTCTCATACATATTTATTGCAAAAGACAAAACACAAAAAGATAAAGAGAAGAAATGTACAAAGGCAAGCTTATCTCTAAAAAGAGTTCTCTTCCAGCAAACCCAGGATGGACAGAGAATATTAAAATACAGAACAGGTAGGCCTATGTGCTTAAATAAGTGAAAAATAAAAATAAATTAATCATATAACTAATCTAATGAATATACTACATAAAGAAGTACATGAATATTATATATATTTATATATAAACCTCACATAAATAAACTAATACATATTTAAATTTATCGTTGCGTCCTAATGGCAACACCTCTAGTTAAATAAACAGCCCGAAAAGCGAGTGAAATTCCAGACAATCCAAAATTATCGGCTATTAGCGCCATCGCTATAACTACTACCATGCGATTCTGTACTCGTCTCACGGCCCCGGGTAAAGGTAGGTACTGCTGTGTCTCCGCCGCTCCGCGCGAGTAATGCTAAGTTAATATTCCATCAAAACCCCCTCCCCCCTTCCGCAGGCGACAGCCGAAGCGAACAACCTCACCGCGGTCGCGGAAGCCAAGGAGGTATACACGCAGCTCATGGAGGAGGTATGCGGCGGCACCAAGCCCTACCTGCAGACGCAGCTGCTGGAGGGAGAGCACCGGCGCGTGCGCGACAAGGCGCTGCACGCGTTCCACGCCAAGAGGAAGATGGGCGGCGACGAGTTCAGTCAGAGTTACAGCGAGCAGCTCACGCTGGTGAGTTGGCTAGTTGGTAGAAGTACTGTAAGAACAGTTCGAATCTTTTGACGTCTGCACAGTTCCCCAGGAATCCCTTTACATTTGCACAGTTCCGCAGGAATTTGTTTACATCTGCAGAGTTCATCAGGAAACCATTAACATATCCACAGTTCCCCAGGAATCCCTTTACATCTCCAGATTTCCCTAGGACTCCCTTTAATCTGAACAGATCCTCAGTCTGTGTCATCCATAACTGGTTTGCTGGAAGAGATCTCTTACTAGAGATAAGCTCGCCTTTGTACACCGTTGCTATGTATTTTATAATTTTTCTGTGTGCAATAAAGAAATTATGAATTATGAATCCCTTTACATCTGCACAGTTCCCCAGAAATCCCTTAAAATTTGGACAGTTTCCCAGGAATCCCTTTACATCTGCACAGTTCCCCAGGAATCTCTTTACATCTGCACAGATCCCCAGAAATCCCTTAAAATTTGGACAGTTTCCCAGGAATCCCTTTACATCTGCACAGTTCCCCAGGAATCTCTTTACATCTGCACAGTCCCCAGGAATCTCTAATTCTGCACAGTTCCCCAGGAATCTCTTTACATCTGCACAGATCCCCAGAAATCCCTTAAAATTTGGACAGTTTCCCAGGAATCCCTTTACATCTGCACAGTTCCCCAGGAATCTCTTTACATCTGCACAGTCCCCAGGAATCTCTAATTCTGCACAGTTCCCCAGGAATCTCTTTACATCTGCACAGATCCCCAGAAATCCCTTAAAATTTGGACAGTTTCCCAGGAATCCCTTTACATCTGCACAGTTCCCCAGGAATCTCTTTACATCTGCACAGATCCCCAGAAATCCCTTAAAATTTGGACAGTTTCCCAGGAATCCCTTTACATCTGCACAGTTCCCCAGGAATCTCTTTACATCTGCACAGTCCCCAGGAATCTCTAATTCTGCACAGTTCCCCAGGAATCTCTTTACATCTGCACAGATCCCCAGAAATCCCTTAAAATTTGGACAGTTTCCCAGGAATCCCTTTACATCTGCACAGTTCCCCAGGAATCTCTTTACATCTGCACAGTCCCCAGGAATCTCTAATTCTGCACAGTTCCCCAGGAATCTCTTTACATCTGCACAGATCCCCAGAAATCCCTTAAAATTTGGACAGTTTCCCAGGAATCCCTTTACATCTGCACAGTTCCCCAGGAATCTCTTTACATCTGCACAGTCCCCAGGAATCTCTAATTCTGCACAGTTCCCCAGGAATCTCTTTACATCTGCACAGATCCCCAGAAATCCCTTAAAATTTGGACAGTTTCCCAGGAATCCCTTTACATCTGCACAGTTCCCCAGGAATCTCTTTACATCTGCACAGATCCCCAGAAATCCCTTAAAATTTGGACAGTTTCCCAGGAATCCCTTTACATCTGCACAGTTCCCCAGGAATCTCTTTACATCTGCACAGTCCCCAGGAATCTCTAATTCTGCACAGTTCCCCAGGAATCTCTTTACATCTGCACAGATCCCCAGAAATCCCTTAAAATTTGGCAGTTTCCCAGGAATCCCTTTACATCTGCACAGTTCCCCAGGAATCTCTTTACATCTGCACAGTCCCCATGAATCTCTAATTCTGCAAAGTTCCCCAGGAATCAATTTACATTTGCCCATTCACCAGGAATCGATTTACTTACTTTACTTACCCTTGTAAGGACTATTTTCCCCGCAGCCCAAACAGATGACAACTATAACCGCCACGTTCTAGGTGCAAAGGAAAAAGTTTTCAAATTGGTCTGCCACAGCGATTGCCAATGCCGATGGTACATGAGCACGTTTCCCCTGCAATCTATATATTTTATTCTGAACATCTTCCCTAGAATCGATTTACATCTTCGCCTTTCCCAGGAATCGTTTTACTGCCCATTTGCCCAAGAATCTTTTTACACCTGCTCATTTCACCTGGAATGTATTTACACCTGCACATCTCCCCAGGACCTGGAGGAGCAGTTCAACGCGTTCAAAGCGCACAACGAGAGCAAGAACATATTCAAGGCGGCGCGCACGCCATCTGTGTTCTTCGCTGTCGCAATGTGCTTCTACGTGCTCAGTGGCGTGTTCGGGCTGGTCGGAGTGTACCCGCTGGCGAACATCTGCAACCTGGCGATGGGGCTGGCCCTGTTGACGCTGGTGCTGTGGGCGTACATCAGGTAACACACGCCTCCGTGTTGCTGTGGCGATGTGCTCAGTGGCGTTTTCGTCCTTAAATTAATTCGTAATCTTGTTTACTGAAGCTGTCAGTAGGTAGTAAAGTGATTGATGAATGTTCTTATTGCCTCCACAGATACAGTGGCGAGATGAGAGAGCTCGGCGTCACAATAGACGACACCGCCAACGTGCTGTGGGATAATGTAAGTGTTTGGCCATATTATCGCTTGTAGTAGATGTAACATATACCTACATCATCTAAAAATGTACTAAACTAAACTCCCTTCCTTTTTGACGAAAATAGACCGCGCTATGTTTTACTTTATGCGCTTAAAACGTCAGTTTGCGTCGCCTGCGCCACGCCCAAATTAACCCAAAATTCTTTGGGTTAATTTGGGCGTGGCGCAGGCGACGCAAAAATGTTTTTTCAGGCAACTTACGAGAAATTACAAGTCATATTTCATCATTCCGGCTTCATGTCATAATAAGTCCAACGCAGGAGAAACAAGCTAACAGGGCCGGGATTCGCTTAAGCAATCGCATGGCAATAGCGAGGGCGCAAACAGCCGGTTCTGGCTGGTAGACGGAAACAAACCGGATATTTGCACGCTCACTATAGCCACTGCCATGCGATTCCGTGCGCGAAATACGGCCCATGTTAGATTCATGCACGGACCTCTCGTAACCCCTGTTTCGGTGTGTGCAGGTGATGAAGCCGGTGTACCAGGTGTGCCTCGAGAAGGGCATGGAGCACGCGGCGCACGCGGCGGCCGACCGCGCGCTCGGCGGCTCCGCGCCCGCCACGCCGCAGCCCAACGGCAAGCACAAGAAGTTGTGATGCCCGCGCCGGCCCGGCTGAGCGGCGAGTTGTGGCAGTGCGGAGCGGAGGCGGTAGATGGCGTTAGTTGGCCCTGTTGGGTGCGGCAGGTTCGAGTGGTACCTAGTGGCGGCGGTAGATGGCGTTAGCTTAGCTCATACTAGGATCGCGACCAATACTTTTTATACGACTCAACAGTATTCTCTGAATGTCTTTGGCGATTGTCAAACTTATTTGAAGAATAGTGTTGCCTTAGGCTTTGTTCTCATGGCTGACTGTGAGAGACTTCGTTTCCATATGAGTCTAGCGCTCCACTGATTTCTTTATGACTGGCTGAGCATTGAAAACATAGCCTACGACGCGACAGCACGGAAGTGTGTTAAGCCAAGTTCGACGAAAGAAACTGACAGCGCACCTGCCGTTTGTTATAATATTTCACATGAGTCTACATCTTCTTACGACCATTATTTATGGTCCCATAATGCGGGATTCGACAACAACAATGAACAACTAACGCCATCTACGCGACAGAACTGTTGAGTTTGCGTGAAAGTCAAAGCTGAATGAAAAATTAGAAGAGCAGTAATCGTAAACTATATAACAAATTATCGCTGATCCTGTAGATTTACCGTATTTCAAAGGCTATCGGGATACAGACAGATAAACACTCGGGATAGACAGATAAACACTCGGCTTTTAGGAACAGCTGATCGGAAACATCAATGTCTCTTCGTCCAACAAGATTCAGTACGACGACGTATTCAAGTAGAGCTATGTATGTGTGTGTTGTATAATGTAGTTAGTGGTCACGGCTGTGTGGTGAAAATTTAACTTTTATTCGATAAACTGTAATACCCACCCCATAGGGTCTATTCCGTAATGTTTGGATGAGCATATGTGACATTCATATCACAAATGTTGTTTGTGAAATGGCATCCGGACGTTGTGGAAACGGCCAATTGTGGCGAAACGAATCTTTCATATTGATCAACCATCAATTTATCAACAGCATATTTTGGTATAAATATAATAATTTATGTGAAGAAAGATATTTTGACAACAACGGTGGAGGAATTCGTGTATTAGGTACAGTGTGAATAAATACATGTTTCATTAATATAAACATTATACATAGAGCGACGTTATTTATGCACTTGAATGTTAAAGGTAGATAATTCCGAAAGTGATCTTCATCGTGTATGTATCGTTGACGACATACTCGTTTTAGCTGTGAAACAATAGTTTGTTGAAACAATAATTTGATTTATTTTATACACAATTTTCTTCGAACTAGGTTGTTGGCGTATCATACAAATATAAATATGTATAGGGAAATGTCCGTTCTATAAAAATTACGAATTAGTGTCGTAATTATATTTATTTGACTTTAATTAATTATTTATTAAAACATGTCGTTATTGTCAAAATAAGATGCCTAAACATTTATTTTCATCAAATTACAAGCAAACTAAGAAAACAGATGTATTTCGTTTACTATGATGAAATTTAATATTTGGCTGTTTGTTTGGCTTTTGCATTGCCTCTGGCAGGCAGAGTCAACGAGCGAAAACAATAAAAAAGTGCGCGCCATTTTCATCTAGTTTCCAACAAATAAAATGATGACCAACTTTGCTCCCTTGTTTCATAATGTACTAATACCTAATTAATGTTATATATTTTAAAACATAAAATAAATATCGATAGTAACGTTGATCAAAAAAGGATAACATACGGCGGCAGTGTGTCAAAGCCAAGTTCGAAGAAAGAAACTGGAAATATCACCGGCGCCCGCGCGTCAAGACCTCGACTTTAACTTTCTCAAACCATATACAAAATCAAAACGGAGGTTCAAATGAAATTAAATCACTCGTTAAGTATCACTTTAGTGTAGTTTTAAATCAAGAGCTATATTTTTACATCAAGTAGCGGTATTTTACATAAATTTCAATTATCGGTGTCCTTCTCTTGCAGATTATCGCTCAATGAGTAATACCTCTACCATAGCATATCTGAGATCACATCTTGTAAATACGAAAAGATTTCATACGAAAAAGTTCCAGCACGACATATCTTAAATTATGTATTTGGTTTTTAAAATGTGCCAAGTCATAAATTGTTTTATTATTTCATGTGGTGGTCAGGGAACAATTCGTTAGTTGTGAATTTCAGAGTTTATTTCGTTATATTTTTTTTTTATTTGGTAAAACAATATATTTAAGTCCTGATACAGCAATAAATAAAAAAAACTTTGAAAGAAAATGTTAGTTAAAATCGTTTCTTGCCACTGTAGAGATGTGTTCAAAATATTATGTGGTTGTGACTTAATTTGGAATTAACAATCAAAATTAATCACCATATTATGATTATGAACTTTTATGGTAACAAATTTAAGGTAAATATAAGCCACAAGTGCCTAATGTTCCCTAAACTGCATCTTATAGTCTAAAGTAAAGTATGAAATTGTACCGTTTACTCCGTTGTGCCAAAATTTGTGCAGACACGCCGAAACAAACTTCAATCACTGTAATATAAATGTTAAAGTTTATTAATGTACGTCTTTAGTAGTAATAATAATATGTCTTGAGAAATAAAGCCGGGTGTTCACCATGCGACAAATGTTGCGACGACTAATAGCAACCGTGGTTGAAAATGTACGCAACCAAAAACGCTCATATCGTAAAAATGATGAATACTTCGGTTGCAACAATTATCATCAATATCAGTTTGTAATGTCAGGCTTTTTTCCAATGAGTTTAATAAGCTAGTCAGTAATTTGACTACAACATGACAATACTTTATGACCATGTTTGTATTATTTTTATTGTTTAAAACAGCATGTGTTTAAATAGTTCACAAAGATAATTATTTACTTAGTTCAATTTTGAAGGAATATATTATTTTAGTAGTTAGTAATTTCCCTGATGAAATCATGGTAATGTTAGTTTATGTTTAAAACCAAGTTTTACTTTTTCGTCTTTACTCATGTTTAGTGTAATGTGCTAAGAGGCACATGTGCCGGTGCTTGTTGCCCGAGTTTGAGTTTCAGCCATCATACATTATTTAAAATATAACTTCCATTTGCTCAATTTTCAATTAGAATATCAGTTTGTTGGATTTTTAACTATTTATGTGTCTTTGTTACATTTAGATCTGTGTTATGCCGTGACCTGTGTGTTTCTTTTATAAGCATTCAGTCTTATTGCATATCAAGAGCCAATGTTGTCCAGATATTTCTAATTTATTTATCGTTCTGTCATTCACTCTAGAAGCGATCTGTTGGGGTAGTATTGTAAGGTACGGATTGATATTTCTTGGTGTTCGACAACGACAGGTCACTATTGCTACACCGCTCATATTATAAGCAATGTTTACACAGAGGAATGTTTCTACTTGCGTTATCTATTTTAGTGCCATAAGTCTGCGATAGTCGCTCGACTTTTGTCGTCGCGTGTGGCCACGGCCTTTGGGACTTATTTGTGGTCCAGTATATAAAATCTACTTATAATTGGTATCCTGAGGCGTGGCCTGAGGCTTCGAGCACGCTTGCTGGTTTGTTGTGTGATTGTGTGTAAATTGTGATTCTTGTCAAGTGCCGTGGGTTGCGTGGTCGGCCAAGTGTGTTCGGAGCCTGGTTTAAGTAAGGGGGCGGCTACATAGCAATATATTACTGTCTTGTTGTCACGTAAGGTTTTGTACATTGGTTTTGGTTTAGGTAATAATTGATAATTATAATATGATGTAATAAATAAAGGTCTTATTTTTATGTTCGTGTTTTAAATGTTGTCCTTATTATACTTAGGTCCTGTTCTCAGCACAAGTTGGGGAGAAGGTGGTATCGTGGCCACTGCTGTTAAATTGGCCCCCTGCTTTAATAAATATAACCAGTAATGCCATCTTCAGTTTTTCTTTTGCGCTACGTGCGTCATAGCACAGGGGCTTTTTACGCCACCTGATTGGCCCAGCAAAGTTCAAGCTCTCTGATTGGTCAGAAAGCGTCGCCGCATGTCATTTGCAAAGTTTTGATGTGCGTTAAACTTTTGTGCAGAAAAAAATTAAAAACGGGTGTTTTGTGCATCCTCGCTAACAGAACATCGCCAAAATCAGCCCTGTTGTGCATAATTGAAGGTGAAACATGGATTTTTCTGATTTATTCGTATTCGTGCTTACTTGTTTTCAGAGTGTGATATTTTCAATGCGGCCTCCCATAACTGTTTGTAATATGGCCCTCGGGACCATATTAGATGCAGGTCGTGTAGCTGATGTTATATAATTGATTGTCTTCATTGTTTTTATTGGTTTTAGATGCCTCGCACTATTACCATATCACCTGGACGTAAAAGACGAACGTGGGATCCAGTACAAATGGAGAAAGGGGTGGTATTCAGGATGCAGATATTCAATAAAGGGCTAGTCGCAAACGTCGTACACAGAGAAATGTTACATCGCCAGATTCATTTTGGGTGAGAACTTCACCCAAAATGAATCTGGCGACAGTGATGATGACACTGAGCATGAGAATGGAAGACCAGCCCAATACATTAATGCTAATTGCATCTTTTGTGATGGTAGTTATTCTAACGACAAACGGGGAGAAACGTGGATTCAATGCCAGGCATGTGGGCTCTGGGCTCATCAGGATTGTGCCGGTCCTGAAGGGGAATACTACATTTGTGATTTCTGTCGCTAAATTAACCATTATAGAACATTATTTGTAGAGATAGTCTAATACTGATTTCATACTTTTAATATGGACCCCTGGGTGCCATATTACCCCCAGGTAACTGAGTTCCACCGTTTCTACATAATTTTAAAATACATGGGATTTCTCTAAAACTGAAAGACTTTCATTCGTGATGTTTTTTTTTATCATAACTGATTATATTTAGAAGACCTTGATATCACATAAATGGTTCCAAAGGGTGTTAAAAATATTTATAGACTTAAAACAAAAGGGGGGGCCACGATACCACCTTCTCCTCTAGTTGCCTGACATTAGGTGGCTTATTTGCGGGGAAAACCTGGTTACCATCTATCGATCTCCTTGATGATGTTAAGAATATATATATACCTATTAGTTTTCAACCAAACCTGTCATTATTAGTAATTTTATTAAATATGTATAACATATAAAAATATCTTATCAAATAACCTACCTACTTATCACATCGTGTATCGGTTAAACATACATCCAAGTATAGTATAGTTATAACTATTTGAGTACCTATTAAATGTTTTTATTAAGTATTCTACTCTAGCGAATGACTTAGTTAAATACAAAATATTTCGTTCAAAATCACTGTAGAACTTCCAGTCATGTAATCAGTGGCGTCGACAATATCGATCGCCATCACTCTCCTTCAACTTGGCTCAACACACTACTGGGTGTCTTGATGTGTTACGATGTAATATATCGTACTAGGAGGTCTTCTTCTCATCTGCGTTGAACCCGACTGTCGCCGCCGCCGCTCTGTGCCCGTACGAGTCCAACACTTGACGGAATGTCTGAAATAACGAAAATGCTTGATTTGTTAACCCTTTCGCCTGTTCTCCTGGCCGGAAGAGAAAAATATTTGACATTAAAATTAGGGGAAGTTATGCTTTCATTCCTTACAACTTACAATAGATGTTTTCCGACGTCTTGGTGTCACCTGTCATGCACCCTATGGGGGGTGTCTGGAAGGTAGTGTGGTGGTGGTAGGTTTGCTGAACAGATTGTTGTCTGTCCGGCGCTCCCGGGGCCCTGCTGCTGCTGCACTGGGAAACGCATTGCCATCATTGGATCTGGACCGCTTCCTAAACGCCCGAAATGGCGTCACTTGGTATTCCGGTAACACATCGCAAATGGATTGCCAGTATTCGTAAGGCGTTTTTGAGGCATTCTCGCGGCCTTGCAAATTGCTAATGGAACGCTTATTTTTAGTAGAATTGCCCCCTGGTCTACGCTGTGGACTTATTGTCTCTACGATGCTCTCCGGTTGCAAGCATTGCAGCTTCCATACGCACAAACACAACATTGTAAGCGGGGAGTTTTTGTAGGTTGCTTGGGATCGCTGTTTATCCCGCCGCCCGCCGCCCGCCGCCCGCAGTCCGTATTCGTACCTACCTACCTAAATAGGTAGTGTAAATGAAGTAATCACTTACATAGTCCCGTATCGTGTCAGCATACTGATCGATCTGAACTCCGATATCACGCATATTGCCTGTCATCCTAAAATAAATTTAAAAAATTAAACAAGGCCAAATTAGTGAGGTAAAGAAAATTAAACTTGCTAGCGCATTGTGCTTTAATATGTTTGCATCCCTGAGTCGATTCTTCCGTATTGCAGAAAATAACCTGATCAATATCAAATCCCATCATAATGACTATTTCTAGTCCCCCGTGTCTGCGTGACTGTTGTGGGCTATTATGAGGCACGCCACCACTCACCTCAGTCGCGCATATAAATGGCAAACGCGACTCAATGACGTTTCTCCATACTTGCGAGCGACTGAGGTGAGTGGCGTGCCCCATGATAGCCCTAATGGTTGTATACGGGGTTTGTTTGTTTGAATAGAGATCTCCATTTTGTCATGCCAATGACATTGCATGGCTGGTCTTACTTTTATTATATTATTACGAGTCGGGCAATGGGCACTGCCGGGCAATGGTCTCTCACCCTCTTCCACTCTATCCGATCCTGGAGCTCTATTTTCAGTCGCTCGTGTAATATGTGACTTGCGCAACGAGTGGTTCTGACGCTGACCAATCGTTGCAGAGCGAATTGAATATAACGAACGAAAATCGGTAGAAAAGAGCGCTCGTTTGTAAAAGAGCGATTGAGAAATAGAGCTCCTGAGCGGTCTCCCTCCACTCCGTATCCGATAGACCCAACTCACCACTCCAATCTCTTCCTGACGGGTCTCCCTCCACTCCGTATCCGATAGACCCAACTCACCACTCTCATCTCTTCCTGAGCGGTCTCCCTCCACTCCGTATCCGATAGACCCAACTCACCACTCCTATCTCTTCCTGAGCGGTCTCCCTCCACTCCGTATCCGATAGACCCAACTCACCACTCCCATCTCTTCCTGAGCGGTCTCCTTCCACTCCGTATCCGATAGACCCAACTCACCACTCCCATCTCTTCCTGGGTCGGCCACGCTTTCTCTTTGCTTTATCTGGGAGCCAGCTTTCTTAACCCAACTATTTGGCATCCGTGACCGGCCGAGTCCAACTTAGATCGGGCAGCTGGTCTTACTCACCTCGTATAGAACCACAGCAGCAATATGACCAGTGCAGCTAGCGCCCCCGCCTCCCCCGCCGCCGTGACGGTCTGCACCCCCGCCGCGGCGCCCGCCACACTCAGCAGGAAGCCCGCCAGCGCCAGCGCCAGCAGCACCGCGGGTGTGCCGGCGAAGTTGAACAAGTTCTTGCCTTCGTTGTGCGAGCGGAGCTGCGAGAAGAGATCTTCTAGCTCCTGTCGATGTTATTGTGATGTGGTTACATGAGAGAGCTGTGTGTTGTTCGAAACAGTTGTACGGAGATCGAATAGTAGCTGTCATTAGCATCGATATGCATGTCAGCACCTATTATGTTTACTGCCAAATACGGCATTTGATATGCTATTGCTATTAGAGGACCGTTACGAGACTCGAAGATCCCGTAAGTAATGTTTACATTTGTGATTAATATAGACATGGATATTTACAAAGTATGTTCATATTTATCTGGCTGGGGTAGTCATGTAGACTAAATAAGCATCATTCTCGTATTCTTCCTTACCTACTCACTATTCCGCTTTCAGCATGTTGGATTCCCGTTCGGAAAAGTATCTGGTGAGCCTCGGTCACGAACGTTTTCGAGATCGTAAAACATTTACGAGAACGCAGGAAATTATATTTTATGTCATAAAGAATAAGAATCACTGACATTTGGCTTTTCGATACGTGTCACTCGAAAGTTGGGCACAACGGTGCCTCTGTCAACTCGTACTGAAAATGGCGTGACGCAGTCGTATATCAGCTGTTACCTTGGCCAGCTGCGCGCAGTATGTCGCAGCGAGCTCCTCCCCGCCCATCTTCCTCCGGCTGTGGAAGGCGTGCAGCGCCTTGTCCTTCACTCGCCGGTGCTCCTCCTCCAGGCGGGACGGCTCCAGGTAAGGTCTGGAGCCGCCGCAGACCTCCTCCATGAGCGTCTCGTAGAGATCGCGGGCTTCCGCCACGGCTGAGAGGTTGTTGGCTTCTGCTGTTGCCTGGTGATAAATGTGTTTTTTTTTACATACAGGCACATACATTGGTTTTGCCCCGCACTAGGATACCCTGTGTCGTGGGAACCAGAAACAGCGACATCACAAACATGTAAACGTCCAAGACCTGGGGTTTTTTTGTCCCCAGCCGGGATTCGAACCCGGGATCTCTCGCATGGTAGGCAGATGCGCAACCGCTGCGCCACAGAGGTCGTCGTGATGGTGAGATGTTGGTATATATCCACTTCGTTCTAATAGTATTCTCCAGCTCCAGCTCATCACTAGATGAGCGGTGGCGATCATTTATTGTTACGAACAACTCCCCAATTCTACAAACGAATCGCATGCCAATTGCTACAGCAAGCGCGCAGAAATCCGGTCTTGGCAACCGCGCCGAGATATGCCGGCTACAAACAAACCGGTATTTCGAGCCCTCGCTATAGCAACTGGCATGCGACTCGTTTGTAGAATTGGGGGCCTGCAGTGATATGTTTACATCGATGTGTCCTCTGATAGGCCGGGACCTCGTGCACACGACGATGACCACCGCGGACGCGAGCTGAACGCTTTGGTTTTGATCAAGCCTTTTAGAGATAATTCACGTTAACCCTCTGACTACCTTTAGGACATCCCCCTTAGGGTGCATGACCGGTGACAACAAGACGTCTGAAAACATCTATTGTAAGGGATGAAAGCATAACTTCCCCTAATGTTTAACCGACTTCCCAAAGGAGGAGGTTTACAATTTACCCAAGGAGGGGGATAAGGGGTTATCTACAGTTTGTATTAAACTCAATCTAATCAAATAGGGTTTGTGGAAGTCGGTTTTTGCTAAAGTTTACTTTTTGTTTCAATTATAATGTCAAATATTTTCCTTTCTCGGCCAGGAGAACGTTCCATCAAAGTCATACCACTCACCATGAGTATGGTCTTGGGCTCGGGCAGTTCAGACTGGTTGAAGATGGTCATGTAGGAGGTGAAGTACCTCAGCAGGTCCCTGGCCTTCACCCGCTCGCCCTCGATCAGCTTGGGCACCAGGTTCTCCGGGGCCAGGAGTAGCGGCACCAGCTGCTTCAGGGATGCCTTGAACTCTGGGCTGATGTCTGGAAGGGGATGGGTTGGGCAATTTGCATCACGCACAAACCTCTGTGGTTTATGTGATGAAATTGTATTTAGTTAAGATTGTAAACATTTTTTTGAGCCTTAAATAAAATAAAAAAATTGGGATGAAAGAGTATGGTTTAGTCGTTTCGCAAAATGGAGTATTGAATCAGTGGCCGAAAGTGGGCACAGCAGGAGCCTCGATGACGAACGTTTTCGAGATCATAAAACGTTTTCGAGAACGCAGGAAACTATTATACATAGTCTGGTCATAAGTTTTGTCACATATGGAAAGTTAAATAAATGACACAATGAGTTACGCACTACAACCATTTATATATCAAATGAAAGGGTACAAAATACAGATTTAAACCACACTAAAATTATTCAAAATGTCCTCCTCTGGCTTCGATACAAGCCTTCAATCTGCTAGGCCAGTCATCAATCGAAGTACGCACGACATTCATGTCAATATCGGCGACTGCTTTAATCAGAGATGCTTTCGTGACTCCAAATTGCGATGGGGTTTAGCGCAGACCTTCTCCTCTAGGTGCTGCCATATTTTATAATCCAAAGGATTCAAGTCTGGACTGTAGGAGGGCCAATCCTCGTGCCTGATAAAGACGATTCCATGGGTCGTGAGCCAGTTTTGGGTACTTTTCGCCTTATGGGCCGGTGCAGAATCCTGCTGGAAAACCCAGTGCCTATTTTTGAACATTGTTTGTGAAAGAGGTTCCACAATGTTTGTTAGGACTGTGTTTTGATATACGAGGGCACTGGTTTTCACTCCTTTTTCACAAAAAAACACTTTTGTTGGACCCAAATAGGAGACCCCAAGCCAAACCATGAATGCCGAATGGTGATGGCCACGCTGAACACGTGGCACACGTTTGCTCGCTTCTTCACTAGACTGTGCATACACTTTATCATTTTGTTTGTTGTAACTCTCCTCAACATTAAAAATTTTTTCGTCCGAAAAAAGTATTTCGCGGTATTTTTTACCTGCGTACCGCCTTAACAAAACCCGGCATCTTTCGAGTCTGATTTTCTTCAGCCGTGCGTTAAGAAGATGTGCTGTTCTTTTTCTGTAAGCACGCAGTCCTAGGTCTTCATTCAATACTCTTTTAACAGTGGTTCTGCTTAGTCCCATCTGCAGAGCCAACATTGTTTGCTTGCGGACAGGATTTCGTTGGATTCGCGCCTTCACTGCTTTGATGACCGCTGGAGTCCGAACAGTACGAGGTCGACCGCTTCTTTGTTTATCATCTAAACTTGAATCTTCCCTGAATCGTTTGATAGTACGATAAATGAATCTCAGTGGAATTTTCAAATTTTTCAGCAGTTTAAAAATCACTGTTGGTGCGTGGCCGCAACGATGCAATGCAATTATTGCGACTCTGTCTTCTTTGCGCGTCCACTCCATATTGGAAAATGAAGAATATTCCAGAAAACCTGTATTTTTATTTTCTTGAAATATTCAAATTTCGAATTCCCATAACTTTTTTTGTGGCCTCTATTCTAAATTCAAAATTTTACCCATGTGACAGAACTTATGGCCCGACTATGTATATTTTATGTCATAAAGAATAATCACTGACATTTGGCTTTTCAATAGTTTTCTATCGAATCTTTGTTCGTGGTTGGGCTACATGTGTGCCTCTGCCACCCCGTATGGGAAAAGGCGTGACGTCATGTTTATCTAACGGCCAAGCCATGATTTATGTTGGACCCAATAATATTCAGGATATGTGGTCTAGTGGTAATGACGCTTGCTTCTTACGCAGGAGATGCGGGGATTGAATCTCGGTGCTGACCATGTAACAATGAGATGAGCGCCGTAAAATCCGAGCGACGTAAAAACAACAATTCCATTAATTAAACGCACGTTCTAAGCTTTAAATTGAAGAAACCTTTATTACGCTAAAGCTGCGGCGATGTATGTAATTGTATCTCTGCCAACTCGCATGGGAAAAGGTGTAAGGTGACGATGTGCTCTGTTCGTTATTGCTTTGCTATTTTAAATTGAACCTAGTTGTTTGTAACCGTACCATCATGTACACCAAACATTATATACAGTAGAGGTTCCCGCGATACAGGCTGTGCCTAGTGCGGGAGCCACAAGCTAATCTTATTTTGATTCCCGCGCCTGAATAGAAAAACTCCCCAACTCTAATATTTATATTTACATACACTTTTAGATGAAATAAATGATTTTGTATTTTGTATTTGTATTTTGTTATGTCTTGCCGCTTCCCAAAAATAGCGACTGCATGAGATTTGGCCGAATGCTGTCAGTTCACGAACGAGAGACAGCGAGTGCACAAGTTGCTAGCTCACCGCTGAGCTTGCCCGCGAAGTCCTTGCTGTTGGCGACGGTCATGCCGGGGTGCGGCATCAGGAAGCACGACAGCCGCTCGAAGCAGGACGTGATGTGGCGCCGCAGCGACTGCAGTTGAGGGTGCTGCCCTTCATGCACCTGAGGTTGAACATTCAACAAAGTTAAACTTAAGGTGATAACAGGCGTGTGTTCCCTGTATGTCACACCACCTTTTGTTACACTGTTATATACTGGGACTTTTTTCACCTTTTTTCCTATTATGTCACACCTGTAACTTAATGAGATTTAATGTCACACCCTTGTGACTTAAGAGTGTGACAAACTGGCACTCGAGTTTTTTGAAAATTCCCTTGAAAATTCCCAGCATGTTACAGGTGTGTTCCCAGGTGTGACATAATGGGGAAAAAAGTGAAAAAATGTCCCAGTATGTAACAGTGTAACAAAAGGTGATGTGACATACTGGGAACACATGATAACAGGGAGCACTTATCCAGTGGAGAGCGCATAGATACATTTTCCTTTGAAACACAACTCACCAATTTACGGGCGGCGGGGGACGAGGTAAGAGAGCTGTGGTTGGTCAGCCGCTGAGAAACTGTCTGGCGGCCCGTCATCGTACATAGGTTGCGTATGCGGACGTTTGTTGAATACAACAAACGTTTGGTGAGCCGCTTATAGTCTCTGGGTGATAACTACTAGCTCGCCCGTCCACAGACGGCCGTATGAAAGAAGAGAATTAAATATCGTGGTTTTTTGTGGACGCTGGACGTATGAGTACTTAACTACTTAAGGACTTGGGGACTGCTCCTAAAAGTACAGTAAAGCTACCTCCAGCCGCTTGTTGAGTAGTTTCTGTCCGCCCTCCGCTCCGTAGCTGTACTCGTAGGGACAGCTCCAGTCCCTCACTAGCAGCTGTAGGTGCTGGAAGGGCTTTCTCTCGCTTCGCTCGCTATCTTGAGCGAGACGGCCGTAGTCTGAGAACAGCTGGGGAAGAACAAGAGTGAGTTTATTATGTTTTTTTTTATTTTTGACGACCTCTATGATGCCTACCATGAGAGAGGTCCCGCGGGTTCGAATCCCGGCTGGGGACAAAAAAAAACCCAGATCTTGGATGTTTACATGTTGGTGATGTCACTATTTCTGTGGGGTCAGAAGCAATGTATGTGCTGTATGTTATTTATCTCCGAGAGATCTCTGTAATCTACTGGGTTTCAAAGTTTCACGCCTGCAGGTATGAGATGCAGGTTCGACTCTCGGTGACAGCACCAACTACACCAACCATGTAATGAGGAAGGTACCTAATGTATCTAAGCACATTACACAGACGTTCCAACGGTGATGGAGGAACATCGTGAGGAAACCTTCATTATTTCGTAACGGTGGCGATGAGCTAGCCCGCTAGCCCATTGCCACGCAAATAGAGTATTGACAGCAATCGAATCGATATACTAATGCAATAAGAGTACTATAACGGGAATCCAAGGCCAACCCCGAATGCTACCAACGAATTGCATGGTGAGGGCGCAGAATTACGGTTTATGCTTGCGGCGACGTCGTGCCCCCCGTCCATCGCCCACTTGTCCCATTGAGTTGTCCCATGATGGGACAACTGGGATGATTTCGTCTCAGTTGTCCCATGGGACAAGTGGCACTCATTTTGTTGTCCCAAAAGTCCCATTACCGATAACAGTTTTTTTTTAAACATAGGTAGTAAGTAAGTAGACAAACTAACTCCTACAATAGTCTGTGGCCCTGGTACTTTATGTGTGAATGTTAGAATTTGTGAAACTATTTGGATGTTATACTACATTAAATCCTATAACCCTATACGTAGTGAAGATCCGGTACAAACAAACCGGTATTTCCTCGCTAAAGCTATTTCCATGCGATTCGGTTATAGAATTGGGCGCCAGTTCACCTGCAGATGCTGCAGGTCATCTTCGTCGATGTTCTGCGAGAGGTTGTACACCTGCACAGACGACAGCATAGTGGAGAGAGCGAACACTGTCGCGTTGTCGCGCACTGTCGACTCGCTGTCGAACGTGCCTTGCGTGTCCATTAGCAGAATCACCACCTGGGATGCAACGTGGTGGTGAAGGGGATGAAGATGAAGATATTGTTACCATGTGTAGTCTTTATTTTGTCTTTGTGCAGTAAAGTCTAAGTAAAGAAAAGGTAGACAGGGATAGTAAAGGTAGATAATGAAGACAGGTTGTCTTTTCATTGAGTCTGGATAGGAACTGATTTATAAGCTGGGCGAATCAACAACACCTCGGTTGGTTCCAATAGCTTCGCTGTTTCCAGTTCCCTCCCACGACACAGTGTACTTATCGGTATATCCTGCTGTAGAACCAGAATAGCCAGGGTATCCTAACATAAATTTTGTGCCTGTGCTTATGAATAAAAGTTTATGTTCAAAAAGACTTCGAGGAAGCTTGTAAATCATCCAGGCCTCCAGCAGGTTCAGGCTGGCTGAACTAAAAAAAGCAGGCGCAGGGAAAGTGCAACAGGTGCAGGCACTTCAACCCCCTCGAGAAGATAAAGAAGGGGAATGAATGTAGATGAAGGTAACTTCTCCCTGGGGAAGACTATAGAGAATAAACATGTAAACTATAGTACCTTCTCCCTGGAGAAGAAAAGAAGCATGTAAATGAAGGGTACCTGTAGGTAAAGTGGGTTCGTTATGGCCCTTTTAAAATAACCTAATACTTGGAATATTAAGCAGCCTTTATTTGAATGGTTAGATATTAATTATTACAGAACGGATGTATTGTAACGCGAGCCAACGCTAGGCAAGTGAAGATGAGGGGAAGCGGGGCAAAACGGGCAGTGGTCGTACTTGACCAGTTCACCTTGAGCCCACTCCTTCTAATGCTGGCGTAGACAAACCTTCTCTCCATTGTCGAGGGTGGCCTTGAAGGGCTGGCTCCACAGCAGCAGGCCGGTGGTGTGGCGCTCAGAGCCACCGCGCCAGGAGAACCCGCGTAGTGGCTCTGCCTCCGCGCCGAGCCACTCGCCGCCACTCTCGCCCAGGGTGTACTGAAACACATGATTCAGCATCATCAACCTAGTGTAGAAGCAGGCTCTGCCTAGTGTCGGATCTACTACTATTGTATTAATATATCAAAACCTTTGATTCTTCATGTATTTCTTAAGTTTGAAGGCAAATAAACGAATTTATTATTATTTTAAACATCATAATCATCAGCCTGTAAGGAAACCCACTGTTGAGTGAAGGCCTCCTCATGTACACGCCATTCAACCCGGTCCTGTGCAACCCGTATTGTTTTCCTGCTATCCTCGCTATGTCATCGGACCATCAAGCAGGTGGTCTGCCGACTGATCTTTGGCCTCCTCTCGGCCAACACATGGTTACCGACGGTTAATTCTATCACCTCCGTGGCGGTTGAGGGTCTGACGCAGAAGCGAGAGGTGGCCTAGTTAGAATCCGAGCTGGAGATGTAGAAAACAATGAGATGGCCACCGACACACTGACATATCAGGATGGGCATGCTTTCGAACCGCCGCCGCCGCCACCATTATCAACGTTTACCTTATGATGCATGTATCTCAGCATGAAGTCGAGCAGGAAGCTCTTGCCCTTCCGGAAGGCGCCGACAACCGACAGCACCACCACGCTGCGGTCTCTCACGTCTTCTCGCAGCAGCAGTGACGTCAGCGCTTCCTCGTCCAGAGCGAACGAGTGCTCGGGACCCGGCGTCACCACCTGGATGCCCCGCCCAGACTCTAGGGACTCCAGCTTCTCTACGGTGCGGAGCGAGGGGAGAGGGGAAAGGTTTTTGAAACATCTACATAGCATTCATTTACATGCAAATACCAAATACTTGCTTCTGATTCTGAACTCTCTGTCTATATACCTTGTGTCTGCAGTTGGGTAATGGATTACTTACTCCCCATGATTCTTCTAGAGAAATCTATAACTCGAGTTATATCGTAATTCCAGGGTGTGCGTGTGTCGTGAAAACCAGAAACAGCGGCGTCAAAAACGTGTAAAAATCCAAGAATTTATTTTCTTTTCTTTTTCTCTCCAGCCGGGATTCCCCTCCCCTTTAATTTTTCGTTTGGGAATCACGGGCTCAACCACAACACCACAGTGTCGTCTATCTTTAACAACACTTGTGACTGTGAGATCCGTGGTGGCGTTGGCGTTACTTGGTGCAGTTGTAGGGTATCACATTGTGCTTGCGCAGCATATTGTCGCCTGCGAGCGAACAGCTATAGCGGCGACTAACCAGTCGTCTCTCACACCTCTTCATTAGTACCCGTGTCACTGTTACATGTGTATACCACGAAATACATTACTACATTTAACTGCAAAGACTCTATCCTTTATCACCAAATAAGGTACCCGTTACACAGTGTTGCGCCCTCGCCTCTCACGCAGAACTGCGGGTTCAAATCCCGGAGAGGCTACTGTGCCACAGCCACGCTTCTTGGGAAATGGCGTGATACTATGATTTACAGCTGTATTAGAATTATTGAAGGTCGGAAACGGTCCCGTACAGGGTCCGAACTCTATCAATAAATTAAAAAGTTCAAAGATCAAATTGTATGCAAGTTAGTTTAAGTACCTACCTACTTGATATCTTGCTGACTGTACTGTCATCTCGGAAACATGTCAAGCCGCCGCTGCATTGCTAAAGAATCTAAGTTCAATGACTACAACAACTCAGTTGTAGATCGACATCACTCCAATTAACGATTCACGGCAACTCGTAATAATGAATTTATAATGCAACGAAATCGATAGGTAGGTATATAGGTAAACGGATTGAGTTAGATATCAATAATACTCCAGGCTGGAGTCTCTAGCATAGTAGACACAAACATGTAAACCCACATAAGTACGTATATTCAGTCGCAAATCCACAACATTGCTGACATAATTTTCTAAAATTAGTTTTATGGCCCCGCTTACTTTTACGAAGTTAACGTAAACGTAAACAACGTTATATTACATAGCTAATTAAATAACACTAGTTTGTGTACTTACTCGTCATGGTATCCGAGCTAAATGATTCTCAGTTGTCTAGATCCACTGTTGCAAACCACAAAGTTTGGAGAAAATGTAGTAAAAACTTTAACAGAGTTTATTTCCAGTGTATTACCTCGCTCTACTGACCACTATGCACTGTCGGAGCTCACAAAATGCGATGCGAATAGTATTTAATCAATGGGCACTAGTGTACATCACGACCGTATACCCTTAAAATAGAGACCATAGGATGCAATGCGTAGTTTCGTCCTACAGTACATACTACGTAGTTGTGCGAGTAAGGTCAGGCAACGGTGATGTCATTTGAGAGATCTTGGTGACGTCATCTTGTGTTTATGAGTATTTTATGGGATTCAAGGTTTATTGGGACTGGGTACTTCGGAAGTGATAGACTGAACTGAAAACCCAGAAGATTTATGTAAGACATGGGTCAATTAGAAGTACCATCAGCAAAAACGGTACTGTTACTCTCTCTATGTTGTCTGGGAACACCCATTCTAATATATTTGGCAGTAGTAAGTAGGTGGTGGATGTCACTGATGGTACTTTTTGGATGTCGGGACGGTACCTACTCGTACCAGTAGGGGGGTTTGGAACCAGTTGCATTAAAGTGCCGAGATAAACACACAAACACCTATAGACCGACCTACTACATTAGTCGTCGTGGTCTTGTCTTGGCATTGTTATCTTAATTCGCGCGTGAGACCAAGGGATTAGCATGAACATTAATAGATTTGAGTTTTTAATTATTTGGGCGACCGATATTCATATACTTTATTGCACAAAATAATACATTTTACAATGGAACGTGGACAACACATGACAAAGGCGAGCTTATCTATATTAAGAGATTTCTTCCAGCAAACCTAGGATCTACTATTTAAGTGACCAATCTACTATTTAGGTGACCAATCCATTATTTAGGTGACCGATATAATGTGATATGATAAGCGAACAAAAGCTCGTGGTCTTTTCTGGAGTTTATCCAAGTTAGGTGACAGATCTATTATTCTAGGAACCATTAGGTGAAAAAAAAAGTATTTATGAGGTTGATCAATAAAATCACCCCCATTTCAATACAGGGTGTAACAGAAGGGTTTAGTCATATATTAGGGGGTTGTTAGGGAGACCATTCTGAGCAACATGAACTATGAGACCTATTTGATCAGAGCAACTTTATTTTTCATTGCTCCATATGTTTTGGTCCGGGCGGTCAGCTGATTTGTATAGAGAAGTGAAAATTAAAGTTGCTCTGATAAAATCAGTTTCATAGTGAAAGTTGCTCAGTATGATGACCCTAACAACCCCCTAAAATATGACTACACCTTTCTGTTACACCCTGTATACCCGTCGGAGCCTGAAGAGCGAGGATCTCCATCTCCTTAGATTCAATTAAAAAACACCAATTAACAAGAACATAATTTAATTCACTTTACAATTTCCTTTCAACAAACTCCAACATTCAAAACCATTAATTTTCAAATGTAACATTAGAACCCCTCCGTCGATTTGAAAACACGCGCGATGATTCCGACACTGCCCAACTGCGCATCAAGTCGCGCACAACTTCGTGCCGACCTCCCCGCACTTGTAGCCAACTTCACGCACGAGGTACGGTGTCTGTTCGTGGGCCGGCGCTCGCAGCCACTCGTTGACGTTGATGGGTACGGCGACGTAGCCCTGCTTCTCCAGGGTGTCCACGAGGAGGCGGAAGGTGCCGCGCAGACGGTTGCTGTTCATGGAGAAGCAGCCTTGGTTGAAGTTCAGGAGGCAGACGCTGTCGAAACAGAAAGGGTTTTCTAAAGGTATAGTAAAACAGTTTATTACCTATCTATAGTTAAACAGTTTATTTGAAATTAATAAGTTAAAAGTAAAACTACACACACATACACACACAACACACTTCAATATATTTTCATACAAGCATAACACTCCACACCTTCTCCAACACATGTAGGTACACTCTACACACACATACTCTACTCTACTTCAACTTTCGTAAGAAATTAATAACAAAAATAATAATTTGATACTTTTACCTTGTACTCTAAATTTTACCTTGTACTCTAACTTTTACCTTGTATTCCAAGTTATTCTAGTACATATACTTAATATTTGTAAAGTTGAACACAATATCAAACCAAATTAATGTGAAAAGTAACTAATCTCCTCGACACAGGGAATCCTAGTTAGGAACTCAACCTGCGCTAGCCCAAAAAGATGTTTTTTTTTTCTAAAAGTATGTACATTCTTAAACTTTTTGAGTATAAAAAAAAACGCTCCAGCACTATACTGGCAAGTCGCTAGCGGGGCTGTGGCGGGGCTGTGGCGGGGGTCAAATACAAGAATTTCTACGAAGCATGTCACACTAATAACGTCCGGTTTCATTAATCTGATCTATCCTCAATCTGCATATAGATACTGAGGATAGATAGGGTCAGACATCAGCCCCCCTACCGCGCAACCGGTGTCGGCATCGGCATCGTGTTTAAACGCGCAAGAAAGAACTTTATCATTATGACAATACGGCAAGTCAAACACGAAGCCGATGCCGACAGCGGCTGCGCGCTAGGGCCCCAGTTCCAAAACGCAACTGTCAAACTTAACCCTAGTAATGTGATCTAGTGGATGGAAAGCGGGCCTACACTGGGGTTGGTGCGTCAGTATGGCGGACCATTTTGACCAAACATTTGACAACACTGACATGACAACCGCCTCGCCACTCGCCCCGATCCTCGCTCTGGGTATGTGCCGACGTCTTTAGAATTAATTCCGGACATGAATGAAATACTTGTTAGGATGCCGGAGTGCACAGCCTCAAAGAAAGTGCTGCCTAAATGGTATATGACTAGTACTTACACGAGTCCGTCCTCTGGTAGATTTAACTCCTTTAGCGGGGTCTTGGTCCTGTGGTTGGTGGCGTTCAGTGTTATAGGGTACCCGCCCTTCAAACATATGAGGACATCTGCGAAGGAAAGACAAATGTTGGAAACTACGCGCCAAATATCAATACGGATGCCTCAGTTAACTTATTTAAGTATGGTGGGGATGTTATACAACGAAAACATCATAGTGACAGACAATAGTAGATTGTTACAAGAGACTGGCTAGTCAAAGATAAACATCGTAAAGCGCGA
>OY735272.1:271194-426171 GCA_963457715.1 Argyresthia albistria | reverse complement strand
AGGAGGAGTAAGCCAAATGGTTATATTGATCCATGTGACTCGCTGTAATACATCCGTCCATCCCCCATAGCTGGTCCGGAGCTCTATTTTTCAATCGCTCGTGTGATATAATTATATCGCATGCGAAGTATATCACGCTCGACTGTATATCGCAAACGTTGATTTTTTGCATTTTTGAATTGTTTGCCTTGCCATTGTTGCCATTAAATATGGGGATGTTGATATTTATTTGTTACACGCAGAAAAAGTAAAAAGCGGTAAAACTGGTAAATAACCCATGGGAAACCGGAAGTTAAATTCTCTGTTTTACGAAGCTATATGACAGTTATTTTGCCTAGGTTGGTTTGGGTTGACGTATTTGACATAATATATTCTATCACTCCTCTGGCGTAATTAGTGGTCCCGACTCGACAATTGAAGTCTAGTGTCCCGACCACTCGTTGCAGGGCGAATGACTGAAAAATGCGAAATTTTGAATGGCGAACGAAAATCGGCAGTAAAGAGCGCTCGTTTGCAAAAGAGCGATTGAAAAATAGAGCTCCATGCCTTCGTTTTTGCTGCCGACCGCCTGTCCTCTTCCCGCCTCTCTCTATTCTGGTTTGTCGAGGAAAAGTTAATGAAAATGGACTAAACAAGCTGGAGGCAATGTCATCTTTACTTTACCATAAGAGCACATAGAGGCAAGCTGGCTCACTTAAAGGATCTCATTGATTTCTCCTTTCGACAATACCTAGTCATGTGAAATTCCCCGGGCGCCGCAAGCCTTGCGCCACGTCGGCTGACAGTGCTATCGGCCAGTCTGCAGTAGCATTTACCTAGGGAAGCCAGCTCCAGACAGAACTTGGTCCACGGCAGCGCGGTGGTCTTCGCATCGAGCACGGGGTTCTTGGAGACGTGAGTCCGCAGCCGGTCCCACGCCGGCGGCACGTAGTTGCTGGGGGAGGCACAAGTCACGTACAGACACACTGAGCCGGCGTGGTGGATGTAATTGCTTGTACGTGAATAGAAAGGCAATCGACGGCTCTAGACGTGCCGCGCCGGCTACAAACAAATTGGCATCTTGCGTCCTCGCTATAGCTATTGTCATGCGATTCGAGCACAGAATCCGGCCCCTGATCCCACACTAGGATACCCTGTGTCGTGAGAACCTGAAACAGCGACATCAGAAACATAACATGACTCGTTAATCTGGGTAAAGCCCGGACATTTTTTCGAGATTAGTATCGAAGTAAATGAGACGAGGCAAAGAAGAGGACTAGAGGACCCATCAGTGGAAGAGGACTATACCCATCAGTGGGTAAATGAGACGAGGCAAAGAAGAGGACTGACTATACCCATCAGTGGGTAAATGAGACGAGGCAAAGAAGAGGACTGACTATACCCATCAGTGGAAGAGGACTGACTATACCCATCAGTGGAAGAGGACTATACCCATCAGTGGAAGAGGACTATACCCATCAGTGGAAGAGGACGATACCCATCAGTGGAAGAGGACTATACCCATCAGTGGGTAAATGAGACGAGGCAAAGAAGAGGACTGACTATACCCAGCAGTGGAAGAGGACTGACTATACCCATCAGTGGAAGAGGACTATAGCCATCAGTGGAAGAGGACTATACCCATCAGTGGAAGAGGACGATACCCATCAGTGGAAGAGGACTATACCCATCAGTGGAAGAGGACTATACCCATCAGTGCGTAAATGAGGGCTGACCGATGGTGACAGATGATTATTATGTAAGTACCTGTTGGAAAGGCAGTTGACGAATCCGAACAGTATGTTGACCCGAGCGTGCGACAGTAGCGAGGGGTCATCGGAGGCGAGGTGACAGAGATACTCGATGAGGTTCAGGTTTGTGTGCGCCTGAAATAAACATAAACATTTACATACAGGCACATACATTGCTTCTTGCCCCACACTAGGATACCCTGTGTCGTGGGAACCAGAAACAGCGACATCACAAACATGTAAACATCCAAGATCTGTTTTTTTTTTTCTGAATCCCCAGCCGGGAATCGAACCCGGGACGTCTCGCATGGTAGGCAGAGCCACAACCGCTGCGCCACAGAGGGCGCCAATTTTGATAGGAGACTGACTGCCAAATACGGAATTTTGCGCCCTTGGGAGCAATCGATATACCATTGCTATTCGACTTCCTTATGCTACTCGGGGTCCAGACAGAGTATACATATTTCTAGTACGCAGCATTCCTTACCAAATACGAAACATAAATAAAATAGGGTAAGTTCTAACGGAGCGGAGATAGAATAGATGTGTCCCCGTCCGTGTGGTTGCCAAAGGAGGGACAGAATATGGCCAACAGCGATGGGTCGATAACATTTACCAATATCGCAGGAAATTCCTGGATTCGATTGACACTAGCTCGGATAAGTTGGCGAAAAAGTGGTTGCTTTTACTAATATTATAGTATCTGTGATTCTACCCAGCCGTGGACGAAGACAAGTTGCCGATAATAATGATGACTATGTATCTTCTAAGACGCGATTCTGTATCCCTTTTGTGACTAAAAGTTACTCACAATCCTGGACATGACCCTGGCGACCAGCAGCGCCTTCTCAAAGCCGACGTCTCTCGTCACCACGTACGCAGCCGCCGCGTCCATCAGCTGCTCATGATAATACTCCGGGTGCTTCTCCAAAATACGGCCCTTAATCTTCGCCGTCGTCCTCAACACCTCGTCGTAACTCAAATCGCCCATCTTAACACTCAATATGTCGTAGCATATGTGGAGCAACTGAACTCTAGTAGGGTATAACTCTTCTGTACAGTTCACGTCGCATAAGGACCAGATGATGGAGCGAGCTATCTGAGCGTCGATGGCTTGGTCCTGGAGCAGTAAAGCCGTCACGATGTTGTTGATACACCGGTCCGGCAGGTCATGTGTGCAGGAGTAGGAGAGCATGTCCTTCAGTAGCCTCAAGTCCTGATGGTCCAACTCCATTGGCAGGTGTATTTGGAACACGAGAGGCAATGCTAGTTTTAGCGCGTCAACGAGATGGCTTCTTGTGGTGAATTTGGATAGGAGGAAATCTAAGAATATGACTTGTCGTACGTTGATAAAGTTTATGTTACTACGGACCAGCTGGAGCATAGTTTGGACTAAGAGGGAGTCTACTGGCACTTGGAGGTAGGAGAGCACTTTTATGGTCTCGATGGTTTCGTTGAGGTCCAGTTCGCGCGCATAACGTTTGAAGTTCTGACAGAATGTGGCGAACGCTGGGTCGTTGACCAGCCGCTCTGTGTCTTCTTCTGATCTGGAATTAAAAGATTATTTATGGGTGTGGCTAGACCTGATACCGTTTGTCCACTGGGCCACCGTCACCATTTTCAACGAGAACTGCCAGAGCGTCTGGCGCCGTCAACTCGCCCCGTCATCTTTAGTATGGCGGTTCTCGTTGTCGGCTCGTCGGCGGCAGTGGTGGACAAACAAACAGCATGTAACATGGGGCGAGGGTTTTTAGTTTTGCGGCATGTCCCAAATTTAACAATTTCTAAAGCCGAAATTGGCGCGTTTTATGATAAAAAAATAATGATTATTCACAAAAAAATCTTATCTCAGCCAGGTATAGACTCTGTTTTTTAAAGTGTAGTTTCTTTCTTTTGTGATGTTTAAATATGTATTTTATATTCTTTTAATAATCACCTGGATTGGAGGGGAGAGGTAGGTTCCATCCAAGCGGTAATTTTAGTGGGAGTTAGGATGACGAATTAGAAGGACAGGTGCTGGGGAAACGCACAGAGGTCACGTGGGCCAGGTGCAGGCACTTTTACCCCTGAGGTCAAAGTTTTACATACATACATAATATGCTCCTGAATTCTCTTGTTAGAGATAAGCTCGCATTTGTACATCGTTTTTCTTACATGTATTTTATGTCTGTTTTGTGGAGTTCAATAAAGAAAATACGAAATTACGAAATACTCACCTTTCTCCCTGAAGAAGGGTGGGTAGGCAGACTTATGAATGTTGAGGAAGTAAGAGATTGCCAGGATAGTAGCAAGTGGAGGTCTCTAGCCTCCCTCTTCAAAGTTTTACTTTTTGTTTAATAGTCATTCCCGCACCTGGTACTGCTACGTTGCAATTGAAACATGGTCCGCAGCGCCTGCAGCATGTGCCGGTGGTCCAGCTGCGGCAAGTTCTGCTGCACTGCCGCCAGGACCGCTTCCGAGGAGTTTGCAGTGCGGATGGTGCCCATCACCGGGTCTGCCGGCTTTGGTATGGTCAGTTCTGATACTGTGAAGTGGGAATTTGTACATTAGCCCTCTCGCGCGCACATATATTCTCACTATTTCTTGTCCCATGTCTCTCTTTATTTTATTCTTATTTTATTTTTATTAAAACAATAAAAATAACAATAATATAAACAGTTAATGCCTGTTGAGAAACATATCCATTAGAAATTTTGAATGGGATTTAAAAACAATGCTTGCACCAAGTTTCTATGACTCTTATTTGCCTTTTTGGACAAGTTTCTTGAGGTCAGAAATCTCTACCAAATGCAAGAAAGAAAGGTCACGGCTCGCTCAGAGCCAAAGAAACTCAGAGTAGACTTTATTGGTACTTATACAAAATTATTCAGTCAGCTATGAATTTGCTACAACGTCTATACTTACCATTAGAAGACAGGCTCCGTAGACTGTATGTGGAGGTACTTCTCAGGATGTTTCTCCACAAATTCTTCATCAGGAGAGACATGATGACTGCAAGAAAAAATTTGGTTGGAGTGTAGATAAATATAAATAAATAGGCCTCAAAAAGTGAAAATTTTCAAAAAAATCACAAGTAGGGGCTTCCGCCCCCTTATGTACACTCTGACCAAAAAATCGTAAAGGGGGGCTTGTTTGTTGCCAGTTTGCCGATAATAAACATAACCTCAAAAATTATGTAAGAACAGAATAAACAGTTGAAATATGTTAAAAATCTAAAAATATGTAAAAAAAATACTCACAATGTAGCTTTGAATCCGATGTTTATATTTTAATGAAAACAGTAGAGATAGAGTAACTACAATTACAGATTTATCATTTTCCAAGCCTTTGGGAAACAATGTTTTCTGATATGAATAATTATGAACTAGTAGTAAAAATATTTCTACGTTTATTTAAAATACCTGATCAAACCAATAAGTAATATTTATTATATTTCTTGAATATTTGTCTTTTTATCGCAAATAATTAAAAATGTTTCAAAAATTCCGCTTGATGGACATGGCACTTTTGACAGCTGATTTTCGTTGTGAAGCCGAAACGAAACGGAACGGGACACTCAAGTTTTCAGAATTTCATTAATTTAATTTTATGATGACTCAACTGAGTTCGACTCACATCACCATTGTAGTAAAAAAAATAGTTTTTTCCAATTTATTTCTATTCTAAGATAATTTTGTGGCGTTTATTTTTGATAAAAAAATAATAAACATGGGACGCGTAAATTGCGTGGAATGGTACGTAATGTTGTGACGTTCGAAAGTATAGTATCCGGTTTTCTTAGCTTATTGTAATAAAGATTATTTTGTGATTGTGGTGCATCATTTAATTTAAATTATAATAATATATGTAATATAATATACTTATGTAGTTAAAACATTTTTTATAAATGTTAAAATAAATTAGGCAGAAAATAGAAGTATTTTCGATAGTTTGTTATAATAGTTCATACCTACTACTCTTTGGTTCAGTTTTTAAACATCAGTTTTGTTTGTTGGTGGTTTGATGCCGAATGTCGAAAATTTTTATGAAAGTAAATTACCACGACGACGCGAGCTTACAGAGATTTCTCCCATTACATTACCCAAGTGATCAACCATGAACGAAAACACACCCACCATCGTCAGCTCACGCCCAGACAGAGAGCTCAGTAAACAGGTGCTTATCCCAGGTGATTACAACCTCGTCCCATACGAGGACTCCCGTTGTCAACTCACCGTGTCCGAGGTCCAGTGCAGTGGCGCGGGGGGTCCGGATACTATCGAGCAGGAGTCCCGCGTCTTCGCGCCATACTTCGACGGGTATGTCCTCATCGGCGACTCCGATTGCTTCATCGACAAAGACTTCGAGCTAATCCTCCAACAAATGTGCTGCGGTGAGACGTGCCGAGCTCGAATGACGTACAGAGACAGCAACGGCGCTGTTGTCAAAGAGATAAACTGTGTAATAAACCTTAGAAATGTCACAGAAGAGCAGTTGGTTAGTGATTGGGGGTGGATGCGGTTATATGAGGCGTCCATTCATCATAAGGAGAAAGGTGTTGAGCTGGTGAAGGAGAAGAGGATAACGGACGCTTTTCGGAGGTTCAACAAGTCATTGAAGATGCTGGTCGCTGTGGAGCCACTCGAGGAAGGTGTGGTGTCTGAAGAAATGGTTAAGGAGATGATTGACTTGAAGGTAAGATTCCATATAAGCAGAGCTTCTACTGAGATATTGATATTTTAGGTAAATGTTATGTATGTGCCAACTTCTTATATTACTTTGTATATCTTATCTCCATAATAAAACTTTATTTGAATGAATCTTATGTTGTACAATTTATTTGCCGATGTCCAATTATGTACATGAAGGTTAATCAGCAACTCAACTGATGATGCATGATTGTTTGTAACACTAAAACTTATTTTTCAGGTAAAACTCTACAACAACTTAGCACATTGTCAACTACACTACCAGGAGTTCGACGCTGCCCTGCAACTGTGCAACAAGGCCCTCGGTTACGAACCAGAGAATGTCAAGTCTCTGTACCGTCGCTGCATTGCACACACTGGTTTAAACCTGTATGAAGAAGCATGGACCGATATACAACAAGTCCTCAAATTAGACCCCAACGACAAGTTAGCACAGCTTAAAGCAAGTCTGTTGCGACCCAAAATAGAAGAAATTAAAAAGAAATACTCTAATGTTATAAAGAAAATGTTTGAATAGTTTTTGATGTGAATTTGCCGCCTGTAACTACATAATATTGTGTCGGGTCGAGAGTGAAGGCGCGGTCACCTGGGCCGGCGGCGGGCGAGGCGGAGGGGCCACACTTTAGCCACACCTGCCTTGTCACTTCAGTATGGTATGGATGCAAGCGGCGGTTTCATTTATTCGACATTTTGAGCCCGCCGCCGCCACCGCGCCAGCCCCTCACTGGAGGAGGCTATAGTTTTTTTTAATGTAAAATTGAAAATATTTGAAAGTCACTAAAACTTTGTAAAATGACTACACAAATGTATAAAGCTGGCTGGTACCATGAAATATGTAATGTATCAGTATTAACATGGTCATTCATCTTCCCTTTATGATCAGTTAGATTATAAGTTAAATAAATGATAAGAAGGAATCTCATTTGCTTTGGCTTCATGTCATGACTCACAAACGGGATTTGTTATATTTCTGGGATACCTACAGGTTGTAATTCCCCTGTTTTGAGTGCATAAGTTATGCTTATGTTGTATGCTGGTATGGATGGTCGGGACCCTTCTTGTGCGATTCTGACTCGCTCTTGACCAATATATTTTATACCTATTAAAACTTAATTATCTCAGAAACGACTATACAGGCTGTAACAGAAATGGGTGTACAAGCTGAAAGAGGGTTGTTAGGGACATCACTCTGAACAATTTTCACTATGGGACCGACTTCATCAGAGAAACGTTATTTTTCACTTCACCATACAGATCAGCAGAGCGCTAAAGCAACTGAGTTAATAAAAATAAAGTTGTTCTGATCAAGTCAGTCCCATAGTGAAAGTTGTTCAGAATGACGTCCCTAACATGGACATATGGATGATGTGGGCTCCACAATTATATTTTCTTAAGTTCATACCATTGTTACCACTGTATTATAATAATAAACAATAGTATTGTGCGGCTGTTTTTCATCCCAAATAAATAAAATAAAACAACCCTCTTTCGGCTTGTGCCCCCCTTTCTGTTACACCCTGTATATTATACGACATTTTGTCAAAGAATATGTTTCATCACATCTATTCCAAAAGAGCTACTTTAGTCCCGGCAAACATGGACTAAAGTAGGTCATTTGGTCCCTAGGGACTAAAAGTAACTTTTTAATTTTGTTGCCAGTACAAAGGAAAAAAATTGCTGTCTGTAGGGTATAGACCTCAGAACAATGAGGTATAGACCCTATCCAACATAGGATGATCTCTGACAGCTTGTCACTGTGACTTTACTAGGGATGTCGATACAAATTATCGATAAAAGCAATAGTTTCAATAGGCTATCGATAGTATCGATAGCTTTTTTATTGCAATACTATTGACACACAGCAATACTATCGATAGTATTGAACTTCAATATCGAAATCACTATCGATAGTATTGCTACCGACTATTGCAAGAACAGTCAATACTATCGATAGTGACCTTAAATTCAATAGTATTGGTAAGATAATGAAGTCATAATAGTAGATTGAAATATAACATTATTAATGTAATTTTAGAGCCATTACAGAGTACACCTTTATTGTTGTAGTAAATAACGTAATCTAGTCTATTTATTACTTTATTTAGGTACCATGTCATGTTCTTCACTTCGCATCACATATCAGTTAGGTACATCAACAACCTATATTCATAAATAACCAATACTATTGAATTTAAGGTCACTATCGATAGTACAAAACTATCGATAGTATCGTCTGTTCCTGCAATAGTCAGTAGCAATACTATAGATACTATCGATAGTGGTTTCAATATTGAAATTCGATACTATCGATAGTATTGCTGTGTGTCAATAGTATTGTTCTAAAAATGTAGATACTATCGATAGTCCTATCGATATTATAGATGATTTTCGAGGTCAACTATCGATTGTAAAACTATCGATAGTGCGGCAACACTACTCTAAATATATGTACAGTGCGACATAAAAGAGTAAAAATTAAATGAAGGCATCATTTACAGACTACTGCGTGTTTTCTATAATGCCATACTTGTTTTGTCAATCAAAGCACGCCTTAGTGCTTTAATATGTCAGTTATGTTGCCATTATTTATTTTTTACTCTTTTTTGTCGCACTGTATACCTACACGAAAAAGCGAAATACTTAAAAAAGTACATATCCCAGCCACCAACAGCATACAAAAATGTTCGAAGTAGTTCGAACATAATAATGCCGGAGACCTTTGCCGAATAATAATAATTTCGAAACGGGAAGTGTGTGGCGGCCCTTATTTTCAACCACACTTCAAAAAAAGGAGGAGGTTCTCAATTCGACCCGTATGTTTTTTGAAGTAAAACTTCTTGGGGCACGGGGGTAAAATTTATTTAACCTCTCAACTGTGGGTTATTCATATATTTGCTTTTCAATTGCTGCTAGCCGGGTGCTATCACGAGTGGCTAAGAAATGTAACGGAAATTGGAATCGGTGACGTCAGGGTCGGCTGAAGACTTTTAAAACCGCAACTATTTTCAATACGGTTTTTAACTAATCAGATAAGATAATAATACATTCGTACAATAAAGAATGTTAATTAGTGAGAGAAAAACCTGATAAAACGTTAACAAATAAAAATTATTTTAAGCATTCTTCCACGAGTTCTTGATTTCCGGTATGGCCAAGATGGCGCCGCCGCCGCCGCCGCCGCTGGCTGGGATAAACAAAACCAGTGACGTGACCAAAAACTACTTCGTTCAACCTCTTTGTTGGAACCGGAACTTATGTTTGACAGCTGTGCGATGCGATCCATACAGTTTGTAAGAAAAGAGTTTCATCAATGTCACACGGGTCGATATGGATTTCTAAAACAAGCAAAGCAATGCATACATTTGAGCGAGACGGCTAAAAGACGTGACGTCAGATGGTATATAATCTGAGCGAGATGCAAATAGTAGTGACCTCAGAACAATAGTAGTGACACTATTGAATGAGTTAAGTATATCACCACGAGCGCGACAAATTGTAGATAAGGAATGGTGGGAAATAAATGACATGACGTATTAAAAGTAAGTACAAGTTTAAATAATTTCAAATAATCGGACGTCTGAAACTTAAAAGTAACTTGAAGCAGAGTTTGGATCTCAAAATTGGAAATTTAAATCTCTTTTAGTATAGGTAGGTATAGGTGTATAGTATAGGTACCACTTAATGATCTAGCTACAGAAGTTTTACTTCTAACACGTGTACGGTGCTACACGCGTATCTTTTTTTTTTCTATGTTTGTTACGCGATAACTCCGCCAATTATGAACCGATTTGAACAAATATTTTTTCGGCGTATAGGTAATACTAATACCTCAAGGGTGGTCCCATTTAAATTTAATAATAAAAAAAACAACCCCCAAGGGTGGAAAATTGGGGATGAACTTTTTTATACGCAATTTCTCCGCCGATTATGAACCAATTTGAACGATTATTTTTTTGTTGAATAGGTATTATCAAAGGGGTAACAGTTTGTATTAAACTCAATCAAATAGGGTTTCTGGAAGTCGGTTTTTTCTAAAGTTTACTTTTTGTTTCAATTATATTGGTCAATGGTCAATCAAATAAAAAGTCTGTAAAAAGATAATGTATTAGAGGTCAATGGTGCCATGCCATGCATGCCATGTCCTGTCTAGAGTAATTGTGTTCTGTGTGTCTGTCTATCTCCCTCTCTCCTTCCTAGAGTCTGCAAAATTGCAAAACATCAACAAACTATTTCAAAACTTGTTTTACTTATATCTCGTTTCCTGTTTATATTTATGTCTTTAGCCTCGTTTTATTATGTTATCTGATAGTCTACAATCGCTACTTTGTTATTTGAAGCCGGCTGGACCAGCGAGCATAGGTTAGGTCGGGTCAAAATATTGGTGATATCAATGGAGCGTAGTTCGGTCTTACTTCTGTTGTGTTTTGGGTGGATGGGCGTGTGTAGGGCTGGCTATGGGTTTGTGACTTGGGAAGGAGGAGCCCTGAAGATCTCTACAAGCGATTATTATGCCGACATACCTGATGTGCACGTCGCTCGCGCAACATACAGTAATGAAATTAATCAAACTGGGTAAGTAGCTATTTACAACGATCTCTTATCAATAGGTAGCCTGCCTACCTATAATGTTCTTGTAGTTATTGAAGGCTGGCAAAACTGATGCTAAACATCAACAATTACAGTGTGCGCCAAGTGTCTTTGGGAGCTCTGAGTGGGTTGCAGTCAGTGATTTGTACATAACTTTCTCATGAACCACTGGTACCTGCCGGCAGGTTTCACACTGCAAGCAAGCTCACACGTCTCTCTTGTACTAAATGCACCCTTTCAACACGGCACTCAGGTGCTAACAAAAGTATCTTTTCTATTTCTAAAATGGTAATACTAGCATAAACTTGACACTAATACATATAATTAATTACTAGTATCTTGTTATTATTATTATTTATTATGCACAAGCAGCTTGAAGCTGATGCGTACATATCCATTCACATTTCACTGCACTTGTTTTATAAAATTGGTGAGTGGTTTGTCTATACAGTTGGGCGTTCCTGGAGCTGCATACATCGGATGGCGTCCCCAACGAGCAGCAGGCCTACTCGGCGGGCTACCTCGAAGGGTACCTCACTAGGGACCTCATCTGGATGCACTGGCAGAACATGCTCGAAGGGTGAGCATATAATGTACTCTGTGGGGTGAGCCAACTATCAGGGGCAAATGAGTCATCAAAGTCGTGTTCCGTGACATCGACGTCAGCGCCATCGCCGTCAGCGCCATAATCGATTACAGTGTCTACAATGCCATTGTTTTGTATCACTAAAACTGACTCGGAATGGCTTTGTAGACGCTGTAATCAATTTTGGCGTGACTCAGAACGGGGGGCTAGTTTTAAAACCCTCTAAAACAACCACTCCCCCATTCATTGTCTCTGGACTTTATTAACCAAGGCGTAAGGTTGAAAATAAGGAGGCATTAATTCATAGTGAGCTTTGAACTACTAGACTAGAAAACTCAAATAATTGTATAGATTCTTGTGGGTGTTTGGATGACCTTGCCTGTATTCAAACTCAAAGTACATAGTCAAGCAACCATGACTAGTGATCTTAGTATATTTTTATTTCTTTCTTGTAGTCAGTGTGTGGTATCCCACTGCTGGCCCCTTTCTGAGGCCTTACCACATTCAACATATTATCTCAATTCAGTTTCATTCCAATACTCCATAATGATCTTTGTTTTACCTAGGCTGGCTATGTTCGGGAACTCTCGGAAAATGAAAAGAGATAAGCATAGTTTGACAGCTGTCAGGTAATTTTGACGTGACAACGTCTTATAAATTGGTTTGCCGGGTGACACTTCAAGAAACTGCGTTACGCTCCGCTCACGTTATGCGCTCACAATGAGAGCGAGTGAGAGGCACGCGTCCCTTCCACTCGGGCATGGTTAGCCCGCCTAAGAGCGAGAGAGACAGACATAATCATCCTTCTTCCTACTATACAAATGAATATTCACATTGTTTGAGTTCGTATGAAATAACCAAGATGTCGCTGTGTGTATTGTACGATTTGTTTAGTTTCGTAGGAATAACCTAGATGGAACTGTCTGTAATTTCTAACTCGCGGTAGTGAGATGTTTTCGTTTTAGTACTTAAGCAATTTGAATTTATGTTTTCGTCGGTGCCTTTATACCAACCCTGGTCCGACAATAAATAGACTACCAAAGGTTTATTCCGTGGTTTTATTGTAAGGTGCCAATAAGGATCGCAATTCAAATACACATTAAAATTATTTTACCACTCAAAGTCGTTGTCACGTTAAACTTTCGCCCGTATACCGACTTTACAGGCAACCAATTTTTTTACTACGCTGAACCATGGTGAGAAATTGCACTTGTCAGAGTGAAAATCACTCTACCTGAGCCGTTCGAAAATACTGTTTGACAGATGTCAGGTAACAGTTTGGTCACCCTCGATTTCACTTGGGTCGTTACCGAACGCTCTAGGTTGATTTTTCGCATCACTCGGAGTTGCGTTCGTTTATTCACACCCGGTGTAGGGTATGTACACGGTGTTAAAACACTGAATAAAGAACGCTGTTTAGAGTGAATAAACGAACGGCCGGTGTGATATCTGGTGTCAACACCGTACACCGGGTGTGAATAAACGAACGCAACTCTGAGTGATTATTACTGGTTTTCGAACGTACCCCTAGTACCAGTAAAGTACCAAAACTTGTTTTAAGATTACCTACATTAAATTTTTCAGGTTACAATAGGTAGGTAGGTATACTGGGTATACATACACTACATCTGATTGGCTAAAAAGATTGTGGTAACGCCCAGGAAGGACCTTTGGTGCTACTTAAGGGCCTACTTTGTCTTTATTATCCCATTTCCAGTATGCCTTGAATGCGATAGAACAGGCTACAAGCCAAGTACATTGCAGGTATTGCTATAACAAGACAGAGCTGTGCGGGCTGATTGAGGAGTTTGTGGACAGCAACGAGAAGTATATCCTGGAGATGGTGAATTCGAGGCCCGGAGACCCTTACTGGCATCAGGTGACAGTTGTGCTTTTATTAAATCAACACACATTCTCCAGTGTTTATCATCAAATACTTAACTTGTTATACTGTTTAACCACCCATGTTGGATACTCTGAAAAACTCCAGAGACAGATGGCGCTGGGGAAGTTTGGAGTCCTTATCTGTCAAAGCTGTAAAATAAATTATATTACCCCAGAACAATGGGGGCTATTTGGGAGGTGTCAAAACCACTAAACTAGAGGAACTAAAGGCACTAAACTGACAACCTTCAAATCCGACAGCTCTTGCGCGGTGGCCACAGATTCCATTTTCAAACACACCATTTTAATTAGTTTAGTTAGTATAGTTCGTGTCGCCTCCCAAATCTCAGGCAGTAACTAATATTTACCGTCTGTCTATCATAGACAGAAAAAAATATTGTGTCTATAAATAGGTTTCTTAACGTGCCTTTTCGCTTGTATCGTGGGCTTGTATAGATTTGAACACCCATTCAAAACTTGTTACGCGTCTCACATGTTTCCTCATCACATGACACTGGCATAAGACAGATTGCATGAACTAAAATTGAAGTTGAAGTAACGTCAGACCTTGGACGAACTACCTAGTTCGTCCAAGCGTCAGAGACCTACTACAGCTGTCTAACGATCTTTTGGCGTGCGGTGACAGGTAGAAATTAACGCTTTTCATTAGGTTGCGTAGAACTGGCGCCCGCCTAGAAAAGGTCACTCACACTGTTACGTTACTAGCTGGGGTAATGGGCAATGGAAAATACAGTAGGTCTGTCCCAACATATTTTTACTCCAAGAGGGGGTTACCTACCTACCTACCTAGTTTTGTAGAAGGGTATACAGTATACACTATACAGGCTGATCACTATAAACACTAGAGTCTCTACACCACCAGTCTTCGTCATTGAGAGAAGTGGTCCGTGAAGGTTTCCGAGAAAATATGTAGATGATGGCCACTGGATGTTATCGGATACTTAACTCAGTGGCGCTATCCAGCGGGTTAGTGCTCTTGCTTGTCCCACGTCTGCAGCTTCCTCCCGATCAAGTTAGGTAGTTCTTCGGGGCATAGCTCCTCGGCTTAGAATGCCACGGTAGGCCGTATAGCCCGTAGGTAGGCTGTTACAGGTAGTTAGGTGGTTTATGTCCGTTTTCAGCAACCATCCCCTAAGTTCCACCTAACTAGGGAAACCCTAGTTTTAGTCAAAACCTAAACAATCCCCTATCTTAAATTCATTTTCACCGTACAAAGAAACACCTTTATAGCGGCTTCTAGGAGCTCGATATTCGGCCTCCTAAGGAGGACTTCTAGCGTAAGTGGCACTTAAACCTTGATGACAGCGAAACAAGCAGTAGGTAGCCCTTAAAATGAGATAAAAGACCCCTAAAAGATAGTGAATGGCGGTGAAAACGGACATTAGAATAGTAAGTATATCACAAGTAGAGACGTCCGTCCAAATTCGGGGCCGGCTCTCACAGATTACAATTATCCGGGACTCCTCCCCACTTCTGTCACTATTATCCGGGACTCCTCCCCACTTCTGTCACTATTATCCGGGACTCCTCCCCACTTCTGTCACTATTTCGAATGAATGCGATGTTGACAAGTCCAAGTGGCCAGTTCTGGCTGGCCGTCTCGCATTCCTGGAGAGAGGATTGATAGGGACAGTACAGCTTCGAAGAGGGGTAGATTGGAGCAGGGAAGAAAAGAAGTACGAAGAAAACGTACACTACAACACGCCAAAACATAGTTGGACAGGTATATGTAATTCGGTACTTAGTCTATGGCCATGGACACTTCGGTATGGACACAAGCAGCAATTTCGTATGTACGATATTTCGCGCCCGCCGCCGCCACCGCGCAAGCCCCTCACTCTGGACGAGCACTAGGTATGCCTCGATATAGGCCTAAAAAACTAGAAGACTCCAAAAAACGCCAGCGCCACCAAGCGGAAACAAAGGATACATAATTTTAACAGCCATTGACAGCTTGCTTTGTCCTTTTGCAGTTGAAGCTGCTCTACATCCAACTGGAGGGAGTGGCGGCCGGGTACAACCATGCTACGGAAAACGCGTACGAACAGCTCACGAACAGGGATATTATGTTAGTATGACTTCTTATTACAAAGTTCAATTAAGGCTCGAAGGATTAGCACTGAACTCGTATAGTCAACTCGAACAATGATCATAAATCAACCACCAGACCAACCAAAGATCAAACTTTTAGTTCTAGTATATCGACAACTATGCGACTTTAATACGTGCAAAGTCCTTGAAGTCCCGGTGTATTCCAGCTGGATCAATATACAACACGCCCTGCGCAGGCACTCAGTAGTTGAAGTTCCACGAAATTCGTGTCGGACATTAATCCTAGTTGGACACTTTGTATTTTGGTTTGGACATAAGTTGTGCAAAGGATATGAAATACGCTGTGTGTAAATGCTCTAAACATTTACATACAGGCACATACATTGCTACATACAGGCACATACATTGCTTCTGGCCCACACTAGGATACCCTGTGTCATGAGAACCAGAAACAGCAACATCACAAACATGTAAACATCCAAGACCTTGGGTTGTTGTTGTGTCCTCAGCCGGGATTCGAACCCGGCAGATGCGCAACCGCTGCGCCACAGAGGTCGTCTAAGGTGCTCAAGTCCCGGTGTATTCCAGCTGGATCAACATGCTGGGTGACATGGACGAGCTGGCGATGTCGCTCTACATGCCGCGCGACTCCGACGAGGACCTGTTCCGCGTCAGCGACCGCTGCTCCGGGCTGGTGAAGCTGCTGCCCGGCCTGGAGGAGCTGTACACCTCGCACACCACCTGGAACAGGTACGGAGACACCTAACTGGGCCCAGCTCTTGGATGTTTACATGTTCGTGATGTCGCTGTTTCTGGTTCCCACGACACAGGGTATCCTAGTGTGGGGCCAGAACAGAGACTATATATCTAGTCATCTGTGGGTAGTTGTAAAAATGGCCCGCGATTTGTAACCTTATTACTTTTTAATATAAATCAAAACCTATGAAATGCAAACCATCAAATAAGGATGGCTACACAGTTGAGAAGATATCCAATTGACTGCGCCTGCGTGGGAATGCGGCTCGCCAAACATTTGTTGTATTCAACAAACGTTCGCATACGCAACCTATGTACTATGACGGGCCGCCAGACAGTTTCGCAGCAGCTACCTCGTCCCCCGCCGCCGCCCGTACTGGTGAGTTGTGTTTCAAAGGAAAATGTATCTATGCGCTCTCCACTGGATAAGTGCTCCCTGGGCCAGAAGCAGTGTATGTGCCTGTATGTAAATGTTTATGTTATCTTTAGGCCGGCCTGCATACTGAGTCAGTATACAGGTTGTAACAGAAAGGTGTGTAGTCATATTTTAGGGGGTTGTTAGGGAGATCATCTTAAACAACTTTCACTGTGAAAACGATTTGATTAGAGTAACTTATTTTTTTGTTTCTCAATACAAATCGTATGCCGCCTGGGCTAACACGTATGAAGGAATGAAAATAAAGAACGGAGATGCGTGCGATTCTAGAATGAACGGGCCATAGCTGGAAGTTTTTTTGTGGCGGCATAGTTCTTGAGCTTGAGAAGAAAAGAAAGAAAGCTTAGGGAAATGTTATGTTGAAAAACAGCGCTGTGATGATGTCACATCCATCACTCAGCATCAGCTGAGTCCAGTCCTTTTTGCCACAAATAAAATAAGTAGATTACATGCTAGGTATGTTAATTTAATGTGGCAAATAAACACTTCTTCTTTCTTTCTTTCTTTCTTACTGTCGAATGTTTACAAGTATTCGCGTGTAGTATATCAGGCTTATTTTAAGCAAATACTACTTACACATAACCACACCTCGGACACTCCATAGAACGCTCGTAAAATAATCACCTATTACTACTACATAACCAAATGATGTTTGTATACGTGCAAATGTGTGCGTAAACTTTGCTAGGGCTGGTGGCGCGGCAAATGCAGCGATATTAAAGTATACGCGTCGTCACTCGTCCGGCGTTCAGCCCTGTCTATTGATCTCTTAACCAATCCTTTGAAGCCAGGGTTGGGGTGCGGTACCTGAATCAGCGCGGGGAAGGGAGTGGCCGTTCTGTACGGAGTACTATTATCTCTTCTGTGACATAACTTAAAAAATGTTTCAGCTACCAGTCGATGCTGCGTATACAAAAGATGTACGTGCTGAACTACAAAATAACGCCGAGCTCAGGCGAACGAATCCCCGGATACAAGATGTCTTTCTCTTCCTATCCGGCGTTCGTCCAAGTATGTATTATCATATCATTTATATTTATATGAAAGCCTCTACCACCCCGTATGGGAAAAAGCGTGACGCTATGTTATGTTATTTCTGTGACAGCGAACTTTTCTAATATTGTTTTTAATTACCCGCAAGTATAAATACCCGTAAAGCTGATGATGTACCTAATCTGATCCGAAAAATTACCGTAACAACTTTTGGTAGGTAAAATCAGGGAGCTCTTATCCGGTGGAGAGCGCATAGATACATTTTCCTTTGAAACACAACTCACCAATTTACGGGCTGCGGGGGACGAGGTAAAAGAACTGTGATTGGTCAGCCGCTGCGAAACTGTCTGGCGGCCCGTCATCGTACATAGGTTGCGTATGCGAACGTTTGTTGAATACAACAAACGTTTGGCGAGCCGCACTCCCCCGCAGGCGCAGTCAATTGGATACCTATATAGTCTCTGGGTAAAATAAAGCTCACTACGGAGTAGCTTATTTCGGTAGTATACGTCTATTACGCTCACATAGTGAACTCTTCGTGTACATTTCGGAATGCTGATACTCACATCTCATGATATGGAGTTGACTTAGTTTTAGTTTATTTATTTACTTTATATGGACAAACAACAGTAATAAACTTTACAAAACATAAATTACAAACACAAAATACAAAGTAAGCTTACTACCTTAAACGTTTAGTTCATAAGCTTATTTAATTCCAAATCTATTAATTTGAATTGAATTATTCACCCATTTATCGTAATGACAAATGGGACGGGCATCTCTGGGCCCTGAAACACAGGTTTTATAACTTCGTTTAAGGCACCAATGTATTGTGTGTGGTGATTTTTTTTTTTTTTCATTTTCACATCTGCAACTACGAAACTACCTACATAATATGTAAGAACTACAAAAACCAACTCTCTATATTACGAAAAACGACCAAAGAATTAATTTATTTTAATTTTTAGTTGATATTTTTGATGAGGAAACTTTAATAGGTACCCAAAACGACTATCCAGGCACCATACAAAAATTTTTGAACCCCTTTTCCAAGAGCCTCAAGCCCAATTTCCCCCCAGTCCACAGACGACTTCTACATCATCTCCAGCGGTCTGGTCAACGCGGAGACCACCACCGGAAACAGCAACCGATCACTCTTTGAGCTGGTGAAGCCTGTCGGTCAAGTCCTGGAGTACGCTCGCAACATGGTGGCCAACAGACTCGCGGGGAATGGCCAGGAGTGGTGCGAAATCTTCAAACAGTACAACAGCGGGACTTACAACAACCAGTGGTAAGTTTATGTGGGACTTATAACAACCAGGGGTGAGTGTGAGTGGGACTTATAACAACCAGTGGTAGGTGTACATATGTGGGACATAAAATAACTAGTAGTGAGTTTATGTGGGACTTATAACAATTTGATAATAATAAAAACATACGTCTTTGGTTGCGCACACAAACATACGATGGTTGCGCACACAAACATATGATGTTTGCGCACACAAACATATGATGGTTGCGCTCACAAACATATGATGACTGCGAAAAACTTATTAATGTCTAACAAAGGCCTATTCATATTTTATATTTTAAATAATAGTCAAGTTAACACTAGCAGGCACTACACACTAACAGGCACTACACACTAACAGGCACTACACACTAACAGGCACTACACACCACATTTTCTTCCAATCACACACTCACCACACTCCCCATCTTCTCTCCCACTAACATAACTCACCTACACTACACACCAAACTATTAACAGCCACCCTCAACCTAATTTTGCCTGTAAAATGTCTTTGCATAGCTTTTGCTGTTCAATCTCATATTTTTACATGTCAGCAGTAATATTCTTATTTTTATTTTAAATGTCAAATTGTTTATACACTTTGTAGTATTTTAATCTGAGCCATTTATTCTAGTTGGAAGTAGCAGCAACTTATCCTAAAACACAGGGTTCGCCCATTTTGAGGGAGTAGCGATACATCCCTTGTTTACTATGCTAAACAAGTTTATAATGTACATTTCTTTCTGAAAATAAACGATTACGATTACTTATAACAACCAGGGGTGAGTGTGAGTGGGACTTATAACAACCAGTGGTAGGTGTACATATGTGAGACATAAAATAACCAGAGTGGTAAGTTTACGTGGGACTTATAACAACCAGGGGTGAGTGTGAGTGGGACTTATAACAACCAGTGGTAAGTGTGAGTGGGACATAGAACAACCAGTGGTATGTGTGAGTGGGACTTGTGGTATGTGTAGGTGGGTCTTATAATAACCAGTGGTAGGGTTATTGGGACTTAGGACTTAGTAGGTTCACTCCCGAACAAAAGTCAAGTTTAGGTGCAAAAAAATATTTGTATAGGCTACTGCGAAATTGAAACTTATCGTATGACACGAGCGTTCATATTCCATTAGACACCGCTGACACGATGCCGATCACGCAGGGTTGCGAATCGCACTCAGTTGTTTTCGGCGTCATTATTTTCACGCGGCTAGCCCGCGCACCGAGAGCCGAGCGACAACCATGTGATAAAGACCGACTGGCGCGTATAGCCGGCCATAGATACCTACTCAGCGAAGTGAAACCCCTGCTTATATAACATCCAGTGATAAGTGTGAGTGGTACTTATAACGACCAGTGGTAAGTGCATGTAGGACTTATAACAACCAGTGGTAAGTATAAATTAAATTTATAACAACCAGTAGTATGTGTAAGTGGGACTTCTAACAAACGTTGGTAAGTGTAAGTAGGATTTATAAGTCATAAGTAAGTCATAAGTATTTTATTCAAAAACAACACATAGATTGTGTGTGAAATTACAAAAATTAAAGTTAATTTAAAATTAATTAATTAATAATCTTATCAAATTAAATATAGTACAATGAAGAACAATAAAATGCCACAGATATAAATTTTAATTAAAAATTAAAGAATTAAATTAAAATGTCAAAAATTAGATTAAATTACCACCATAATTATAGACTAATATGCATAGAGCCGTCACAAGTAGAATGTCCATAAATACAACAACATACATACACAAGATTTGTTCTTTCGAGTCAGTACATAAAGTATTCAAAATTAATTTATAAATTATAATCACATACAATAATAATATTAAGTATGTCGACCATTAATATATTATATAACGACCATTGGTAAGCGCATAACTGTATATTCCTGTATTCTAACTCAACTCCACATTATGAGGAAGCCTCCAACCCCCCGGAACTGCTGCGATGGGGTAGCCCCTTGTCACGCAAAAATTACCATTGAATAACTAGAGAATCATGTTCATAACTGTGCCTCTGCCAACCAGTATGATAAGAGACGTGACAGAATTATGCAAATAGTGTACTATTTTTTTTCCTCCAGCCTATAATGTGCCCCACGGCTGGGTAAAGGCCTCTCCCACACTTCTCTACTCAATAGTACAGGGTGTTTGGTGTATGGAGCGTCAAAATTTTTTAGGGAGTAGAGGACATCATTCTGTACAACTTTCACTATGAAAACGATTTGATCAGAGCAACTTTTTTTTGACGTCTCACTACATTTTGGGCCGAGCGGTCATCAGATGATTTGTATACAGGGTGTAACAGAAAGGTGTAGTCTTAATTTAGGGGGTTGTTAGAGACATAATTCTGAGCAACTTTCACTATGGAACCGATTTGATCAGATCAACTTTAATTTTCACTTCTCTATACAAATCAGCTGAACGCCCGGACCAAAACTTATGGAGCAATGAAAAATAAAGTTTCTCTGATCAAATCAGTTTGATAGTGAAAGTTGTTCAGTCAGAATGATGTCCCTAACTCCCCAAAATGTTTTGCGCTCCATACTCGCAAACACCCGGTACTCAAGTAAAATCCCAACCTTTCTCTACTTTCTTCACAGGTACATTTATTAATTTATTTATTCGCCGGCAGAAGTCGTCGAGTCGCCCTTATAAAAATAATCTTACACACAGGTACATAGTGGATTACAACAAGTTCAAAGCGTCGCGTCCCGGTCGGCCGGGCTCCGTGCAGCCGGGGCTGCTGTGGGTCATTGAGCAACTGCCCGGGACTACGGAGGCCGCGGACTTGTAAGTCCCACGACGATGTAGCATCTCTCAACAGGAACAGGTAGACTACAAGTTTATGGTGGCAAGTAAGTCCCGGTGGATTTGGCGGGCTGAGGCCAGGACTGACTGCTGTGGGATATTGAATAAATGCCGGGACTACAGAGTTAACAGACTAATAAGTCCCATAGTTCAAGTTCAAGTTCAATTTTTTTTATTGACCATAATATCATACAGATTGCTTAGTCAACGTCAAAGTAATATTAATATTTTTTTGTATACTACGGCCCGTTCGGAAGTTGTGGGCTTAGGGATGGAGCAAAGAAGGGCAAGAAACCTCCCCCGTACCTCTTTTAAAGTATGTCAGGGCCTTAATAATACACTAACAAGTCCCAGCCTAAATACTGGCCAGTGGATAGCAGGAAATCAATAGACGCGGGTTTCACAAGACCCGGGTTGAATGGCGTGTACTAGAAGACCCATACTCACTCAACAGCATGTTCCCTGACAGGCTGATGAAGAATACTGGAAAAAACATGTACCAAGGCGAGCTTACCTCTTATAAAAGTTATCTATAATTGACGGCCTCTGTGGCGCAGCGGTTGCGCATCTGCATACCATGCGAGAGGTCCCGGGTTCGGATCCCGGCTGGGGACAAAAAAAAACCAGGTCTTGAATGTTAACATGTTTGTGATGTCGCTGTTTCTGGTTTCCACGACACAGGGTAACCTAGTGTGGGGCCAGAAGCTATGTATGTGCCTGTATCTAAATGTTTGTTGTCCCTTCAGAACGCAGCTGCTGGTGTCGACGTCCTACTTCCCGTCGTACAACATCCCGTACTTCCCGCGCATTTTCAACCTCAGCGGCGGCTGGGTGCGCGTGAGCACGTTCGGCGACTGGTTCGGCTACCACACCAACCCGCGCGCTGCCATGTTCAAGATCAAGCAGGTGACACGACGATTCAAGTATTCTTCCGAAAGAACAATAATGGTGGATCGATTTCAGATCACACGAATGACGCGTTTTCTAGCAGCGACACCTAGCGGACTGTGTTGGCGGAAGTGATGTACTCTCAATTAAAGGACTTCGTATGTCAAACGGAACACATAATAACCTATCTTCTATCCATAATCTGCAGATTTGAGATTGCTAGTGAAAATTTTGACATAAATCCCATAGCACAACTGTCAAATGTAACGCGTAGGTAATCTGCAGATCACGGATAGAGATAGGTTATTGGGATCGGCCGTATATTGACCACTGAACAATCTGATTTTTTCGGTAATGGGTACAGTTTTGGATTCTGATTTAAGGTAAAGGTGCGAACGCACTAGGCGGAACTGCACTGCAGCGGAACTGCGCGACACGGCGCGTCATTTTTTGGTAAACCGCACTTGAACTGCAGCGACGCGACAGTTTCACCCGCCATTTGAACAAAGAACGAAAGAGATAGAAAGAGGAGAGAGGGGCGGGGGCGTGAGGTAGCGTCAGTTTTGCCTAGTTGCCCAACTTTGCCGCGCAGTTCCGCTGCAGTGCAGTTCCGTTGCCGCGTAGTGCGGTTTGCTCCATATGTTTGCCTTGAAAGAATATTTTGTCGCGTCGTGTCGCTCAGTTCCGCTGCGGTGCAGTTCCGCCTAGTGCGTTCGCACCTTAAATCTTCAAAAATATATAAATAAATGTTTAACTAACCGAAATTACTACTTATTTGTTTCAAAGGTGATACAGTGACGAATGGATGTAGTTCTGTAGCTTACACACCGTGCTTGCTTGCTTGCAGGTGTCGATCTTCAACCTGCACGACATGTTCTGGACGATGCGCTACAACGACTTCAAGCACGACCCGCTGGCCCGCTGCGCCTGCGACCCGCCCTACAGCGGCTGCAACGCCATCGCAGCGAGGAACGACCTGAACCCCGCCAACGGTGAGCAGACACGACCCGCCTGCGACCCGCCCTACAGCGGCTGCAACGCCATCGCAGCGAGGAACGACCTGAACCCCGCCAACGGTGAGCAGACACGACCCGCCTGCGACCCGCCCTACAGCGGCTGCAACGCCATCGCAGCGAGGAACGACCTGAACCCCGCCAACGGTGAGCAGACACGACCCGCCTGCGACCCGCCCTACAGCGGCTGCAACGCCATCGCAGCGAGGAACGACCTGAACCCCGCCAACGGTGAGCAGACACGACCCGCCTGCGACCCGCCCTACAGCGGCTGCAACGCCATCGCAGCGAGGAACCACCTGAACCCCGCCAACGGTGAGCAGACACGACCCGCCTGCGACCCGCCCTACAGCGGCTGCGACGCCATCGCAGCGAGGAACGACCTGAACCCCGCCAACGGTGAGCAGACACGACCCGCCTGCGACCCGCCCTACAGCGGCTGCAACGCCATCGCAGCGAGGAACGACCTGAACCCCGCCAACGGTGAGCAGACACGACCCGCCCTACAGCGGCTGCAACGCCATCGCAGCGAGGAACGACCTGAACCCCGCCAACGGTGAGCAGACACGACCCGCCTGCGACCCGCCCTACAGCGGCTGCAACGCCATCGCAGCGAGGAACGACCTGAACCCCGCCAACGGTGAGCAGACACGACCCGCCTGCGACCCGCCCTACAGCGGCTGCGACGCACCCCGGCTAGCCGGCGGTGACGTACATGGCCATGTACGTACGCTTTCATACACACCGGCTTAATTTGTTACTGGTGTGTGTGGAAAGGCAATGGGTGCCAAACAGGACCCTACTAACTACCCTCCGCCGTCCGTCAGCGGGCTCCATCGCACGAACAGTAATAGCTAAAAAGCTGCAACTTTAACAGAACGTGTATATCTGTTGCCGCTACAACAACAAATACTGAAATACACGAAAAAATGAGGGTGTTTAGAATTAAATAGTAATAAGTCAATTTCAATACAGGGTGTAAAAGAAAGGTGTAGTCATATTTAGACATCATTCTGAGCAATTTTTTACTATGAAACCGATTTAATCAGAGCAACTTTAATTTTCACTTCTCTATACAAATCAGCTGACCGCCCGGACCAAAATGTATGGAGCAATGAAAAATAAAGTTGCTCCGGATCAAATCGGTTTCATAGTAAAAGTTGCTCAGAATGGTGTCCCTAACAACCCCCTAAAATATGACTCCATCTAGTCATGCAAAGAGGTTGAGGTTTTCTTAAGAATCTGAGTATTTACTGGTCGTCGATATGTGCAGCACTGTGCAACATTTGTGTACTTTGAGTTGACAATCAAGTCCGCGGAATTAATAACCGGCCAAGTGCGACTCGGACTCGCGCACGAAGGGTTCCGTACCATTATCTATAAAAAACCGCAAAAAAAAAATAATTTTTAGTTGTATGGGAGCCCCCCTTAATATTTATTTTATTTTGTTTTTTTTGTATTTGTTGTTATAGCGGCAACAGAAATACATCATCTGTGAAAATTTCAACTGTCTAGCTACCACGGTTCATGAGATACAGCCTGGTGACAGACAGACGGACACCGAAGTCTTAGTAATAGGGTCCCGTTTGGCACCCTTCGGGTACGGAACCCTAAAAACTAGACCATACACCCTTCTGTTACATCCTGTATAATAGCGCCTGACATTTTATGGATAGCAAATCACGAGATGAAGATTGAAAATATTAAACTGTCAGGCACTTGTTTCTTGTACGAGATGGTGAGAGGCCGACTGGCACTTGACCGTTTTTCTGATACTAAGAGTACATTCCCTGACCCGCAGGCACGTACCCGTTCCGCGCGCTCGGGCACCGCAGCCACGGCAGCACGGACTCCAAGGTCACCAGCTCCTGGCTGCGGCGCCACTTCCAGTTCCTGGCCGTCGCAAGCCCCTCCTACAACGCGAGCCGGGGCGTGCCGCCATTCCGGTCAGTAGAGGGAGACACTTTACTTGATGTACAGTACACAGCGTCAAAAATATCTCATTTTCATTGGGAAGGTAATGATCACACCTTTCCAATGACAACGTCCTCATTCATAAGGGGTACCAAAGAAGAACAATCTTGTTCAGGCCCCTGATTCTCGCGCTATCGAGATCATCTCCCCAGTCGAAAACGGTCTCGATTTATATTTATTTCGATCGAAAACGGGTCGAGATATCTCGGTTGGTCGAAAGGCTAGTCGTAAGCAAAGCTTTTCCTTTATTTTGATAGAGATTTCGGTATCTCAAAATCGATATTTCGACCATGGACATGATTTCGCTAGCGCCAGAATTGCCCCCCAGAGTAGTAATTTTAAATTTTGATATTTTTGCGATACAAACGAATCGCATAGCAATTGCTATAGCGAGAGGGCGCGAAACAATAGGCTTGTGGCCTGTCTAGTCAAAAAATATACTTTTTATGAATTGTCAAAACGGAACTTATGTTCCTGAGTTCTATGAAATAACAACAGAATGACGTCATGTAAAAGTGCCATCAAATGCTGTCTTTTTTGAACAAAATTGACTTTATAAAATATATCTGCTGGAAATATACAATTCTGAGAATGTCAAGCCATTTTGTACATAATACTTCAACTTAAGACTTGTTCCTAGATTTATTGGACAACCTTGGCCACAAGCCTATTGCTATAGCGAGAGGGCGCGAAACGCCGGTTTATTTGTAGCCGCGCGGCGCAGCGCCGCCGTGTCGCCGCCGAGCCAGAACACCCGGGGCCTGATCTGAGAAAGGCCACGTCTGCACGGCGCGGCATCGGCACGGGCACCAAACTCCTCAACTCAGATTGGGTAGAATAGAGCATGCCGGGCAAACGCACTGAGTGGGTTTGTGTATATTGGAGTGCGCGTGCGGGACGAATGACATTACAAGTGTTGCGCCATACTGACTGACAGCGCAGGCGCATCTCACGTTGTTGGGAACAAAGCAAAGGGTGCTAGAGCAAAAGGCTTGACAGTATTGTGTGTAATTATTTTCTATATTTTCCCTTCCAGCATTGAATAACTGGCTAAAGGGTCCTTCACCGCCGCGTATGTGATGAGGCATGACGCTGCGTATGTTATGCGGCGTGACGCTGCGTATGTGATGAGGCGTGACGCTGCGTTTCTCTTGCAGGTGGAGCGAGTTCGACCTGGGCGCGCACATCCCGCACAGGGGCCACCCGGACCTGTGGGTGTTCAAGCCTGTCCTGCACCAGTGGGAGTGGCAGTAGTGGGGCCAGGCGCGTGTTGTGACATGGCGTTAAAGAATGGCCCGGGATTGTCAAACTTATGACAAGTCATATACCAAGGTACTTGCTCATAAAGTTAAAAACCTATGAAAAAACAGAAGAAATCGGGATTTAAAGTCCGGCAGACAAGCGAGGGGTTATGGGCCGGATATTGCCTCGGTGCAATGTTCCCTTTTTGTGAAAACAATAATTTTGCAAAGTGCTGAGTTGTGCAATGTAGTGACCGACATCGAAAGAATATTGGCGTGTTTGGTATTCTGCTCTAGCTGAGGGCCTTTAGCAAGAAAGGTACAGACTTTACAAGCGATGCGGCATTTAGCTCGAACAAACAGCAATTTTGTGTGATGGATGATAGCAATAGATCAAAGAAGTATAGTAAGAAAACACATCTTTATCTCTGTTTAGTAAAGGTGAGTTGTTGTAATACTCATTATGGCTACCAAAGAACCTAGATATAAGCTAGTGAAATAAGTGAGGCTACTAAGTTTTAGCTAGCTGTTATTACAAACTGACATAAGTTAGGCCACTAAGTTTTAGCTAGCTGCTATTTCTAAGTGATTGCCAGTTTGAGACTGTAACTTAAAATGCTGCTATATTACTTCGTGACTATTTATTATAAATTGTGTGTAAATAAATAAAATACTGTTATTTTTATACATCTGATATATTGAAATGCTAATTTGCTAAATCATGATAAGATGTAACTGTTATCCTGATGTTTTATATACAAGAATATGGATACAATCTTTTAAATCATGGAATGAGTATTGAGACTACAACTAATGTGTATTTCCATAAATTAACAATTAATAAACAAGATTTTCTACTACTGAACTCTTTTAGCAACACCTTACACATTTATATGATCATTTTCATGACTTTTGCAGATTATTCAGGCTCATTGCATCAGATCAACATAACAGGATAGAGACCAACGAGTCATAATAAGGAATGCTTTCACCTTCCTCTTTAACATTAACTATACATATTTAGTATACACTATAAACAACAATCTGATAAGCAGAGAGCAACACAAAGCAAAATTAATTACAAAAATCATATATCCTATGATATATTAATATTACATTCATAAATAAATAAAACAAGAAAGTAATAAGGTTCTTATAATACAGCTGCTATTTGGTCTGCATTGAAGATAAAGATAAGTCCGAGGGCAGGCCCTTGACACAGGTTTCAAGGAGTCCATAGCACTAATGCACAAATATATCTGTATGTAAAATAACATGAATCTGTCGTCACATAGAGTTAAGGACTTCTTAAAACAACCCATTATTTCATGAAGTAAATCCAACATTTATCCTACCAGAATACCTAAAGTTAAACAAAAAAGATTAAGAAATAATAATAAAATAATTATTCTAATGAGTTCAGCATCAACAGTTGCTTCAGTACTTTAGTCTGAGAGGTCTCCCGGATCTCCCCGGCCAGGAACATCTCATCTACCACAGTGTACACCTGAACAAGACAGTAATTAAGGTATTACTTTTCAGTAGGTTAAGATTTTAATATTTGTAAAGCAGATCCTTCAACAGCTTTGGGATTATTAAATAGAAATGGTAGTTATGAAGTTCTCTAGGTGTTCAGGTAAAATAGGTGCAACATGCAATAAATAATTTGGAATTGGCAAAAATACAATAAACAAACAAAACCATCAGGAAATCTCGTGATTTAAGTGGTCTGACTTGTAGGGTGGATAGCTTGTCTTTGGAGTATCTGGTGAGCAATTCTAGCCCATTAGAATTTGAATGTGTACATGACAATATTGTCATTTTTGTATGAAATTGGAGTCTACGCTTTGAGAATTCGTCTCGAGAATTGGCCTCCAGAGTGTATAAAGCCTGAAGAATTAAATATAACTGAATTTAAATAGGTACTGGATTATATTCCATTTGTTTACCTTATAGAAGTTGAAGACAAGGTCAAGCTCACACACATTGTGGAAGTATTCATTCAGGACCTCAACAAAGTTGTGGATCGCCTCCAAATAGCATAAGTTATTGTCATTCACGTCCACACAGATACAGAAGTAAAGGCCAGCATACCTCCTGTACACAATCTTGAAATTTCTGAACTGAAATATGAAATACAACAGTTTTAACACCTATAACACTGATATAGAAGTACTGGGGAGTTGTCTAACAATAAAATAGTAATGTATATTTCGGTGTTACTCAGATAATATCGACAAAATGACGTGGACTAAACAGCCCGTATTTACCATATTTCGGGGGTTTCGCGATACTTACTTCGACGAAGTTGGTGTGCTTGGCGTCCCGAACCGTGACCACAGCGTGGACTTCTTCGATGAGCTTCTGTTTCTCGTCATCATCGAAATTCATGTACCACTTTGCGAGGCGCGTCTTACCCGCACGGTTTTGTATCAAAATGAATCGGATCTAAAACAGCAAGAAAGGTGTAATTTATTGGGTGGCCGACTAAGGTTGGATACTTTGTTTGGAATAAAATTTAGAGCTATACTCACCATTTTATGCAATTTTTTTTCAAAAATTCTTGAGTAATTTGTCGACGCCTCCCACCCACTTCCACTTTCATTGACAGAAGATTGAAGAAAAATTTAATTGTCAACATCGGTGTGTCTATGGTGTAAGTGATGTGAATGTGAATGTCAAACAAAAGATCGAATCGATCGATCGATGATCGGGTCCTTAGGTTGTCTTGACATCTGTTTGTTTTGCATGTTTGAGTTTGGCTGTAAAAAAAAATCTAAGACTAATATTTTATGACAACATAAGATGTCTATGGATTGCGACAAAAATGTTGTCATAAGCGAAATATTACCCGTGTTTTGGATAAAAATTTAGAGCAACCCTTAATTATGAAATCACTATAAAACTCATTCTATCGTGATAACATACAATCAAAAAGATGTTTCAACTATAATTAAATTATTTTATGTGCAGAATTAATGTCACACAACTGTCACATTCTTATCAAAACATGAAAGTTGGATAAAATTAAACTTAATTACTGGCAACCTTTGTTTATCGAGTCGAGTTGTTTTCTTTTCAATTTCAGTGTAATTTGACGTCGCTCGTTCGTTCGTTGCTTGGTTCTTGATCCGTATTCAATTTTTCCTCCATGTAGTGATTAAGAATTTCCAATATGTTTCTAAAATAGGTAGTTCGTTAAGACGCTAACCAATCAATATACCCTATAAATGACGCCCACGAAGACGACAAAAACCGAAGTAGAAATGGTTGTCAGGAATAGGAAAACTGCCATGAAAGACGGGATTATGACAATGTCGGGCATCGGGGAGCCGTCCGTGTTCCACGCGCTCGTCGTGATCTTCCTGGAGTTCTTCGCGTGGGGCTTGCTCACTATGCCGATCATATCCGTGCTCAACGCGACCTTCCCCGACCACACGTTCCTGTTGAACGGGCTCATAATGGGCATCAAGGGCATCCTGTCGTTCCTGTCTGCTCCGCTCATCGGCGCGCTCTCCGACGTGTGGGGCCGCAAGTTCTTCCTTCTTGTGACGGTGTTCTTCACGTGCGCGCCCATCCCGCTCATGACGATCAACACCTGGTGGTTCTTCGCGATGATCAGCATCAGCGGAGTGTTCGCGGTGACGTTCTCGATCGTGTTCGCGTACGTGGCGGACGTGACGACGGAGGCGGAGCGCTCGCGCGCGTACGGCCTGGTTTCGGCCACGTTCGCGGCCAGCATGGTCATCTCGCCGGCGCTCGGGGCCTACCTGATGGACCTGTACGGCGAGGAGCTGGTGGTGGCCGCCGCCACCGCCGTCGCCATCCTCGACGTCTTCTTCATCATGGTGGCCGTGCCTGAGAGCCTGCCTGAGAAGATACGGCCATCTGGCTGGGGGCCCGCCATCAGCTGGGAGCAGGCAGATCCATTTTCAGCACTGAGGAAAGTGGGAGCTGAGCGTACAGTGATGATGCTGTGTGTGGCTGTGTTTCTGTCGTACTTGCCGGAGGCCGGGCAGTATTCGTGCATATTTGTGTACCTCAAACTAGTGATGGGCTTCGGTGTTGTGCAAGTGGCAGTGTTCATCGCCATAGTGGGAGTGCTCAGTATTGCAGTACAAGTGGTTCTCGGATTTTTGATGCGGACACTAGGAGCTAAGCACACAATCATGATTGGACTGCTCTTTGAGATGCTGCAGCTGATGTGGTACGGCTTCGGGAGCCGCACCTGGATGATGTGGGCGGCTGGGGTGCTGGCCGCGCTCGGCTCTATCACGTACCCGGCCATCAGCGCCTACGTGTCCGTGAACAGCCGGGCCGACAGACAGGGAGTCGTACAAGGCATGGTTACAGGAGTGCGAGGGCTGTGTAACGGCCTCGGCCCCGCCATGTTTGGGGTGATCTTCTGGCTGTTCCAAGTGGACCTGAACGAGGAGCACGTCCAGCCGGGGACGGAGCACAACCAGCGGCTGATCCCGGGCCCGCCGTTCGTGCTGGGCGCTCTGCTCGTCATCTGCGCGCTGCTGGTGGCGGCCTTCCTGCCTGAGGACGAGGCGGGCGTCAAGCTGCGCTCGGGGCGCTCCTCGCCCGCCGACCTGCACTACGAGGTGGAGCTTGGCCGGCGCGTGGCGGGCCCGCTGTCGCCGCTCATGGCGCCCGAGTCCGCGGCGCTATAGCCGGCGCCGCCCGCGGCCCGCGCCGCCAGCGTCTGACTCCGCCCTGCCAGCGTCTGACTCCGCCCCGCCCGCGACGAGGTATGACCGGTCACGACTACCCCGCGCCCTCACTCGGCCACATTCCTTCATCGCCTCTGATGTTTGTTTTTCTAACTTACCTAAGTTTTTTTAACTAAGCTTTGTACCAGTTTCTACAAAACAAATTGACAGAGAAGGTGATGCACTGTACATATGGATTTGTCTATTATAGAAATCATGTACAGGTTATAGTTTGTTCCATGTTTGAGGGCATCTGATGGTGCTGTATCATAATGTACAAAACTGTTATATTTTATAATTATTTGATTCGACCTCCAGCCCCTTTTCATGCTTGAAGTTATCATGAACTACATTTAGTTTTATTAAATTCCATCATGATGAATATTCATGGCATGAAACTGGCGGATCTTAATAAGTAGGTAGCAATAAATTATGTAGAGGAGTGTGAGTAACGAAATTTTTCAGTTCTCATTGTTGTGGAATTCTTTGCATTTATTCATCAAAGATAATATATAACTATTGATATTTACTTTAATTCTAATAGTTAATGTAGTGATGATTATCAGTTCTTCCTTCATAACGACCCTTCTACTGTTCTGCTCTTATTGAATTCATTGAAATGTAATAAGTCACTCGTGTAGGGAACTTATGGAAGAGGTACTTAGAGGCACTTGACAGTATTCCTACCAAAAAGGAAAAGTAAAAAAAAAATTGTATCTAGATGAAGTATTAAGTAAGTACCAAATCCATCATTGGAGATTTCCCAAATGGAATCTAATTATGTCCCCTAGTGGGCGCGTTGGCCAAGTACCTAATTTTCTATCAGTAAACTATATGGCATAAGCTCCAGGGGAACTTGCAAAGATCTCATCATTGATAAATTGCTAGTAGAAAAGGAATTTAGTTTTATGATAAGTTAATTTCTCTTTTTTTGTTGCCTCAAGAGGCGTACTTTTGTTTTTCGTGTTTGTTAGCTTGCCAAAGTCAGGTGACATGCTATTTGTGTTCATTGAGTGTATTGGAGCCGTTGTCGCGATTTGAAATATCTATTATAGTTTGCCGATACTCAAAATCAATACAAAGTAAACAACCTTGAACATGCCTAGGATGAGGATGAAAGTGGCATCCCAAATCAAATTGGCGTCAGAAACTTCAACATTCCTCCTGGAAAAAACAATATGTTAAATAAAAGAATTCAAACAAGAGATGTTTGATAATAAGGACATCCATGTAGTTTTGTAAAAACTAACATTAAATTCCAAAAACATAATGTGCGAAATCGAACAATGGGACAAACCAACACGGGAAAGCCTCCAAGGTAGAAACAATATTAATTTCAACGCGCGGAATCTCCGCTCGCCATTAAGTCCTCGATTTTCCCGATCGAGACCAAACGTAGACGTAAACAAGTTCAAATGTTATGTTACAGAATGTCGTAATAAGTTTGCAAACCGGTCGAGCACTCATTTAAGACGACATTAATTATAAGATTATTCAAGTTCACGATCAATGCAAACGAGTTAATACTCGAGCTCGAGAATACTCTAGATTTTATTCTGGTTTAAACAAAAAGTAACCACAAATAGTGCGCCGATTTGAACACGGAATCAGCCTGGGTATTGTTTTCTCTATGATGCTCGGACCTGATTAAAATATGAGGATGACGTTCTAAATTGTTCAGCGTGTTCATCAATTTTTTGAAGATGTCTGAACAGTAAAGTTTAATTCGAATTGTTATCGCATAAGCTTTCGTCTTGTCTTCGTTTGCCCTGCCCTGCCTCATGGTTGTTGAAAGGACTGTTATCTACGTAGGTATGGATTATTATCAATCTAATAAATAAAACTTGTTCGCTGGTTTGCGTCGCCGTCGTAATCAGTGCCGCGCGCGACAATAGTATGTGTATTGTTTGTTTAGCTGCTGGTAGAAAAAAGGCCAATAATGTAAAAACCGCCCACGTTCGGTAGGCAAGCACCACGTGTGACGTCATCCTTGCTAGGTTAGGCATTTCTGATAATCACATATTCATGTTGATTTTTATGTAGCTCGCTTCATTTAATATTAAGTTTATTCATTTCTCTGATGCTATCTTTGAAAAACTGCACTTGCCCGTTTTATTCTTGGCTAGATTCGGGAACCTCCTGAACCAATTTTATTCGTTCAAAAACGCATAGCAACGATTCTTATAGCAGACCATGGTAACATGAGGACCGGAATAACAACATGTCCCAAATTACATCAAATGGAATGTTGGGACAAGAATAGATTGTCAATTTCGTCATCTGTACCGTAACTAGCATGGGTAATAGTCATTATTCTAAAATGCCTAAACAATTGCAGATAGGAACACTCCAGTTTGAAGACTTTACCTGGTCGTTGACGTGCCGGTTGACTCACTAGTCGCGTGTTTATAACATTTTCCCTCATCTTATCATGTCCTTGTTGCGAACGTTCGCTCCATAAACACAAGTAATCTGTAATACAAGGCAGGTAATGTTCAGTAAAATGTTACGATTTGTTATTCTAAGTGCAGACTGTTAGACGATCACGCTGGTGGGTGGACATAATGATACCGCTACCGAATGGGTAAAAAAACATAACAGATATTATATTCAATAAGCAGTGATCGTCCTCGCTGAAATACAAATTCAAGGGGTCAAATAACAAAACTGGGGTCAACTAGTGGAATCATTGCTTGGTAATAATCACTTAACGATTAGAAAGCTATACCTTCTAAACATAAAATGTCCATCAATTTTTTACAATTTCTAGCTCCACTAACCGCTGGAGCTATTAAAGTGTTCAAGGGCAACATGCCAGTGACGATAAGTGGAACATGTCGCGGTAACTCGACCAACAGGATACCTATTTAAATAAATATTGAAGAATGGTTCGATTCACTAAGTACAGAAAGAGCTGATATAAAAATAAAGAAAGAAAATTAGTGTGCGACTCGGCCTAGCTAATCCATTTGTGACTATGGTGACTGCACGCACAAGCCAGCAAGCTCCTTCATTATTGGAAAGCTGATGTAGACTTTAGAATTGCAGAACATTAACACCGTTCGTAGCAACTTGATTAAAAATACACCAACAGCCTTGGTCTATCACTTCGCTCGCATAATACACCAACAGCCTTGGTCTATCACTTCGCTCGCATAATACACCGACAGCCTTGGTCTATCACTTCGCTCGCATAATACACCAACAGCCTTGGTCTATCACTTCGCTCACATAATACACCAACAGCCTTGGTCTATCACTTCGCTCGCATAATACACCAACAGCCTTGGTCTATCACTTCGCTCGCATAATACACCAACAGCCTTGGTCTATCACTTCGCTCGCACAATACACCAACAGCCTTGGTCTATCACTTCGCTCGCATAATACACCAACAGCCTTGGTCTATCACTTCGCTCGCACAATACACCAACAGCCTTGGTCTATCACTTCGCTCGCACAATACACCAACAGCCTTGGTCTATCACTTCGCTCGCATAATACACCAACAGCCTTGGTCTATCACTTCGCTCGCACAATACACCAACAGCCTTGGTCTATCACTTCGCTCGCATAATAAAGGCAGCAATAATACCGCTTCACGACACGAATCAGTAAATGGATCGTTTATATTATGAAAATAAATCCTATAGATTCACAAATGGGATCTTTCGACAGGTTCGCTCTCATAAGCACACCGGTTGAACAAACTTAGTATGGAGTACTATAGAAGCGTTGACGAAAGGGTGGACAAATACAATATCGAAAGGATTCTAACTTAACTGTATTGAACGATGAGTTCAGTTCAGTTCAGTTCAAAAGTCGAGCGAGACTCATATTTATTCCATGAGTTTTACTCCAGATTTTGAATGAAAAACGAGTTTTCTCAGTTAAATATAAAGTCCTATAAATTAACTGTGATGTGCGCCGGTTCATGTACTTGTATCGACCGTGCAATATAGTTTTTGATATCAAAACGCCCCGCCACCGCACCGGTGAGTCGACGACTAATTAAGCGCAGCGTCAGGGATGGTCAGGGGAGCACAGAGGTCACACATATTATTGCATGCCCTGTGATGTGAGACGAAGCGAGACTCGACTCCTAACAAATAAGCCACACGTGTGGTACACATTACTTGTTGTTTTGAGTACTATTAAAGCAAATAAAGTAGTCATGATTCGTAATTCGTGTTGTACAAATAGTTACCTCTGGTTAATAATGTAATGGCGCGGAAACAGTTACACTCCATGGAATGTCACCTGCCTATTGTGTTGTGTTTCGGAAATAGAGCCTTGAATGCCTGTGTATTGTTTGATCCTAGACTCGACTATGTTGATAGGCGAAATAAGTATTTAATAATCTATGCGGACAAACAAATTTCGTATGAACGGTCGCTTGTGGTATGATGTTTAAAAGTATTTTGAACTAATGCTGTCTTAAATATAAAATATGAAAGCACTGCAACATGTATTTCGGAATAATTTAATTTAAAAACCTTTGTTACAATATTATTAAATTAAATCTATTTTTAGAGAAGCAGAAAGGAGTGTATTAATTTTGTGTAAATAAAATATGTAAGATAAATTGTAAACTTGTTTCCTTTAGATTACATAAGTGTTGGGACCTTAAAACATTTTTAATTTTGTTGAGTGGAGCACTTGTGGACTATGTGATGTGTGATTTAGAATAGTTTCATAATTGATTATTGTGATTGACATGTAAGTTATTCAAGGTATAGGAAAGTGGGGTATATTGGACTGATAATGTTAAATAAATCATTAAAATATCTTGCCACATAGAAATATCGCACTATAAGTACTGAAAACCATAACTTTTTTAGAATGACGGTTTTGGGATTAATTGTTACCGCACACGAACCACAAATCTACGCCACAATACTTTGTGGCCCATCTCAAAGGCCTTTGTGGCCCATGTGCGGTGCGGTGACAAGTTAATTTCTGCCACAGAAAAGTGACGATAGTTTGTTTTTACCTTCTCCTGTGGTTGATGGCAGAAGCTGTCTTGCTAATCAAGCTAAGATGGTCATGTGTCCGGCTTTCCTGTACTTGTTATGTATTTAGGTGCCTGAGCAAAAAAAAAACTGCATTTGTAAAATAGAGAATCATAAATACGATGTAGATATTATTTTCTCGAAGCAAGCGATATTTTTGTTACTAAAATGCGACATATCTGCGAATTACATTTAAGATGCTACCTGTTATTGTGGGCGCAGCGACACAGCAACATTGTATTTTCTGTGTTTTCAGCACGAGAACGCCAAAGTATCGTAGCTAAAAGTTAAATGTAACTAAACAATTCTTTAGTGATTAGAAAGTATTATTAACTCTAGTTGTCTTATTTAATTAAAACAAGTTGGCATAACGAATGGTTGAAATACTTGACTGCTTTTTACGATATTAACACGAATTCCCTTCCCCTAGCCTAGTATAGCATAGAATCAAAAAATGTGGAGACATTCGTCTGATTTGAATTACGACCGCGAAAAAACGAATAGTTTCCGATTTTCTGGCGGTCCAGGCTTTGGCCCAATAGGTCACCTTTCAGGTACAGCCAGGATCAGGAATGAATGAAGATGTGAATATGTGAGCTGCGCATGCGCACATATCTGTCTGATGCTGCTGCTGACGGTATGTTAGCATAGGATGTTGATTATTTTGACACTTCCGCTGTGTAGATGTTTCTGGTTGTTTATGGTGTATAGATCTATTGGAGTATCTTTCGTGCTCAGTTATTTCTGATGCTGAGTGTACATGAGTGTGACATGCTTTACACATGGTGCGCCATGTTTTTCCTTGCAATTTTCAGCAGTTTTGATAGACCTACGGAAAAACCATAGCTTCCAGTCAATCAAACATCAATAAAACGTGACCTAAATAAATACTTACACTAAATGAAATCAATATTTCGTGTAATGTTTTCAGTGAGTTTGTTCATAGGGAGGGACGTGAATAGCTTGTTAGGTATTTCTTAGCGAACTTTGCAATACATTGGACTCGTAAACAGTCTACTACGAACGGAGAAGAAATATTTACCGCGACGATGCTGTAATGTAAAGCGATCATTATATTTTTAGAATAACAGCGGACATTGTGAAAGAGGTTTTCGGGGCAATATGATGAGTCAAATCGGAATAGAAAGAATATTGTATAGAAACAATCAGGTTGCAATGCGATAGTGATATATTAAAGTAGGTAGGTAGGTAAGTACCTACCGAAGATGACGACGCGATTGTAATAAAATAAGTGACATTTGTTCAAATCACAGCCCCAATTTAATTTAAGTTACACTTTACGTGAGTAGCAGTTTGTGCGGCCATTAGAGTAATGCTCGGAAATAGTGTTGCCGCTCGATAGTGCCCTATCGATAGACTATCGATTGTTGACGTCACAACGATAGTATCGATAGTCTATCGATAGTATCGATACTATCGATAGTATCGATAGCTCTTTTTTAGCAATACTATTGATGAGCAACAATACTATCGATAGTATCGATAGTATCGATCGTTGAAAAATAATAAACTATCGATACTATCGATAGTATTACTCGCCAATATTGCATAAACTATCGATACTATCGATAGTATCGATACTATCGATAGTTTTGGACGATCGATAGTGACCTTTATTTCAATAGTATTGGTTGCAAAAACTTACCCATTTTGCTACCACACAATAACTGTCGCTCGCTAGTTTAAGATTAAGTAACACACAACAAACAAACAAACTTCACGTGTTACGCATAAAAAACTTTGTTTGGATACCAAATTAGAACCCCTCACTATGCCTGCTTACTGTATTCAATACTATTGAAATAAAGGTTACTATCGATGGTACAAAACTATCGATACTATCGATAGTATCGATAGTTTATGCAATATTGATGAGCAATAGTATCGATAGTATCGATACTATCGATAGTTTATTTTTTCTGAACGATCGATACTATCGATAGTATTGTTGCTTATCAATAGTATTGCTAAAAAAGAGCTATCGATACTATCGATAGTATCGATACTATCGATAGGCCTATCGATTGTATACATGATTTTGGCGTTTTACTATCGATAGTAAAACTATCGATAGTTCGGCAACACTACTCGGAAAGTACATACTATAGGAATAATAATGGGTAGGTACTAGTGAAAGTCGTCACAGTAACTTAGTTCGTAAACATTGGGTAGTCAAGGTGATTTCCGCTTGATTTTGTCACCGTTACCCGCCGTCTACAGGCGACTTGGAGGAACGCGGCCTTTCCTACCGGCGATCAATCGTGTGTACGTGTGTAAGCCAATGAGTACTCAATTCGCGCTACTCCACAATTCGTAGAAATTATCACCAACCCTCGCCGAACACATCGTTAACAATGGTCGAGACTTGACACTAAATTCAATTTGGATAAGTGCATGTACTTTATTGGTTTTATTATCGTACTTATACTGTACTAATTCGCAAAGCAAAATGTTCGTTACATGATATTAACCTGACCTGACCTACAAAGATACTGAGATCTCTACAAATCAGATTTTTCCAATATGGCGGCGTGACCTTACTTACGTCATTGACTCAGCTACCCACACAACTCTATCATCCCTCCAGACAGATCGAACTCCTACATTAATTCTTTATATCTAGCATCGAACAAACAAATGATTCAATTGGTAACATTTTTTACCTTAATTACGTACCTACACCCTGCAAGTTTGTTTTAATGTACCGCCGCCACACATTTGGCTAGTAATTTACCAATTATTTTGTGCACCCATCTCAAAAAGTTCATTCCATCACACCACCTTCTTCTCAACTGTGTAGCCATCCTTATTTGATGGTTTCCATTTCATAGGTTTTGATTTTTATTAAAAAGTAATAAGGTTACAAATCGCGGGCCATTTTCAACCGACTTCAAAAAAAGGAGGAGGTTCTCAATTCGACCCGTATGTTTTTTTTTTTTTTTTTTTTTTTTTTCTATGTTTGTTACGCGATTGCTCCGCCAATTATGAACCGATTTGAACAAATCTTTTTTCGGCGTATAGGTAATACCTCAAGGGTGGTCCCATTGACACCAGGTCAGGATCTGATGATGGGATCCTGGAGAAATCGAGAGAACTCTTCAAATATTATAGGCAGACCTATAGTGATTTTTGTGTTTTTCATAATAACTCGTGTATTTACTCATGATAAGCATAATAATATTGTGATGCGGAACTGCTGATGAAGACCACATATGGCCACCAGATCTGCTCAATACTAGGTACAAATACAATGCGTGGCTGACGGGCAGGCAACGCATAGCCTAAACCGGTGGACCTAGAGCCATGAAACTTTGTACAGGGGTTCCTTAGTCGCGTGGGGTAGCACTGATATAGCATTTGACAAAATTAATTCCCCAAGGGGGGGGGATAAGGGGTTACAGTTAGTATTAAACTCAATCTAATCAAATAGGGTTTGTGGAAGTCGGTTTTTTCTAAAGTTTACTTTTTGTTTCAATTATTACAACTACCCACAGATGACTAGCTATATTTTTATTTTTGACAGATCAGACCTAAACGAGCCCGTGACTCATTCCTCAGTGTATTACAATACAGACTAACCACATCGTTCATATACATAACGCAACAGGATATTAGATATTAGTAATTTCGTGATTTATTTATTGTACTAGACAAAACAGACATAGCTAAACATTTACAAAGTCGAGCTTATTTCTAACAGTGAATGAGTGAACAGAGCAATGAATAAACAAGAGATTTATTCCAGCAAACCAGGATATTACGACACCGCCCGTACCTGAACTAATCTTGTTCTGAACAGTGGGTCTGGGGCCGGATTCTGTACGCGAACCGCTTGGCAATAAACAACTATAGCGAGGGCGCAAAATACCGGACACGGTACCGGCGGCGCGGCACGACACGGCACCGTCGTCGGTGCGGCACGACACGGCACAGTCGTCGGTGCGGCACGACACGGCACCGGCGGCGCGGCACGACACGGCACCGTCGACAAGCCAAAACCGGAATTTTGCGCCCTCGCTATAACAATTGCTATGCGATTCGCGTACAGAATTCGGAATGCTGTTCAGAAGCTCTGGACGAAATCATACATTTTGTAAATTTATACAGGGTGTAACAGAAAGGGGTGTACAAGCCAAAAGAGGGTTGTTAGGGACATCATTCTGAACAACTTTCACTATGGGACAGACTTGATCAGAGCAACTTTATTTTTCACTCCACCATACAGATCAGCTGAGCTTTAGGCCCGAAATGTACTAAGTTAATAAAAATAAAGTTGCTCTGATCAAGTCGGTCCCATTATCGTGAGACTGTTTGGAGAAGGCTATTTGTTTGTCTTTGAACGAGCTGTGTGTGACCTCTCCATCTCGAATAGTGTAAGGCGAGGTGAGGGAGAGATGTGACAGCTCACTCGGAGCTAAAGACACTTCGCCCGAACTATACTTACAACATGTCCTAAACTCTGGACTGGAAGGAGTTGAACGACGCGACGCATGCTTCGTACAAGAATCGTTAAGTGATTATGCAAGCAAATGAGTTGACGTGAACCGCAATACGGCAAGGTTCTTGCTCGATGAAAGTGGCAGAAACCGAATAGTACACTCGGCGGCATACCAAGCTTTGCTGTTGTAATCATAATGAACTTTAAACTGTAGTGACATAATACCCTCACTACTTTTTAGGGTTCCGATCCTTAAAAGGAACCCTTATAGGATCACTTTGTTGTCCGTCTGTCTGTCTGTCTGTCTGTCTGTCACGACCCCTTTTCTCAGGAACGCGTCTCGCTCTCTCACAAAGACAGACTTTGTGAGAGAGCGAGATACACACAGCAAACGCTCTAGCCAAGTTACATTCCGGGAGTTATAAATAATCACAATAAAGATTAAGCCTTCGATTGAAACGTCACTCTATATTTTTATGCGACAGTAAATGCAGAACAATAACTGTCATCTTCATACGTTTACTCATGTTTGAGCGCACGCGAGAGTGACAGACAGACTTCTCTTGATAGGTACTAATGCAACGTCAAGCCGCGTGCTTATTCAGTCAGACACTACACAAGCTCAATGTGTTGAACGCGCCAGCTTTTGATAGCTAGATTGGATCTGAGGTTCTATAGGATAGGTGCGGGAGGGGTGACGGACGTCGTGATGTCAGTGCGGGGCGGGCGGGGGGGTCACCCCTCCCGCGCGCCGCTCCCCTACCGCGGGCGCCGACAAGAAGCGGGGGTAGCGAACATAGTTTAGTGGCTAATCGTTCGATTAGCAGTCAGCCTCATCATAGGATAATACGATCGGCTGCAGCACTAACTAACTGACCTATTTGATAAACATCTGCTGAGTAGATGCTCCGACGAATGAAATAGAATATTTTTTAGACTATTTGCGCGTTGTCGGTTTGCATGGAACCCTTTGCTTGTTAAACAAACACAGACATTGTATCAAGAAAATAAATATGTGTAAAAACTAAATCGAATGTGTTAAAAACCCATTTATTTCATCTACATGATCAATAAAATATGGTACTCTAAAACATTTTAAACTGAGGGAGCCATCGAAGTAAAACATTAAAAATTAGATGATGATAATAATAATACTGTTATAAACAAACACAGTGACACTCTTAGGACCAATACTTCAAACGTGAGTTAACACTACAACAACCTCAGGAATAACTTCGACAACCACATATCTATAATTTAAGTTCGAAGTAAGTATATTCTATAAAACAATGCACTATACGAAAAAGTTCCTTTCAGGAACTAATGTTATTGGTTAATAACTACCATAATAATTAACATAACGTCACTCCTTCCTCATCCTTACGGGGTGGCAGACAGACAGATGATGCCCCCCCCCCCCAATGTACCCAGTAATCCAACCTAACCCATTTTACCCGAAGGGTGCCAAACGGGACCGTATTACTGAGCCTCCACAGTCCGTACAACATATTTTTTTTTCTTTTCCATATAAGGGGAGCCCGACCCCCCTTAATTTTTAAATTTTTGTTAATCGTAAAGCGGTTCACATAATACATCTACATGCCAAGTTTCAACTGTGTAGTCCTAATAGTTTCGGAATAAAGTTGCTGTGACATACGGACGGACGGACAGACAGACAGACTCGATGAAACTATAAGGGTTCCTTGTTTCTCTACGTATGTGATTAAAAATTAATAGGTAAATTCAGGGTAGTAAAAGGGCACAATCACACTCTACTTGCAAGTCACAGGGCCAGCCAGTTGTTAAACTCACGTGCCGATTGGTACCTGCGGCCTGCGGTACAAATAGAAACTCGCCCTAAAGAATGAACCACTTACTTAAACACTAACTAATCTCTATGCTATAATATTTACCACTTATCCTTTTGACCACTTTCCAGTTCGACTTCTTAGGTCGCGTTCCGTGACATCGACGTCAGCGCCATAATCAATTACAGCGTCTACAACGCCATCGTTTTGCATCGCCAAAACTGACTCGGAACGGCTTCGTAGACGCTGTAATCGATTGTGGCGTGACTCGGAACAGGGGGCTAAACTCCACCACTTTTGTCAGCTTTTCACTTACAATTTAGCTCGTAACTCGTAGGCAGGCTCCATCGCGTTATAGTCTTGAAAGAAGGTTGATTAAGTAAAGCGGGTGTTCGCACTTGTCTTTCAGACGAAATGGGAACTTTTCTTCATCAACTCAGAAACTTTTCGAGTGGCACAAAATTGAAATGCTGGCGAAATAGGAAATCGTTTGACATAAATGTAACAGAGAGACTACTCAACATAGTTGTGTTATGATCAATGCTATCCTACCCATTGATGTTCCTCGATTGCATCTGCAGCTCAAACCGCCGATTGGTCCTCACTCCCTTGATGATAGTTCTGTTCTCTTTCCTCGTGCCTTCTCTCTTCTCTCTCAAGTTAGTCGCAGATTTCTCCCTCATTATCACCTGCTTCGCCACTTCCTTCCTGAGCGTTGTACCGGTCAGAGAAGGCAAGGTAGGCTGCCACTTCAAGAGGCCAGGTTTATTCATGCCTTCGGATTTCTTGCTCGAAATGCTGAAGAGTTTGGACTGTGTGGACTCACTGTTCAATGTTACATTTAATTTAGTCTTGGTATCTTGTGGCTTCTTACTTGGGACACTGAAAGGGTTTGCTGTAGACTGATTCCTCAGTTGTCTATTAGGTTTAGTTTCCTGTGGCTTGGCTTCGGTGTTTTTGGTCGGAATGCTGAAGGGATTGGCATCAGAGTTCAGTCGGAAGCCAAACCTTGTGAAACCGGGTTTTTCTGGTTTCGGCGGGTCAGCTGGTTTGGGTTTTGTTCGCTGGGGTTTCGTTGTTTCCGTTCCCTCGGATGCGGGTTTTGGTTGCACTGCTGGTGCGGTAACCCCTGGAACGGATAAGAAAGACAATGTTTATTATTTCGGCCACGGAGGACATTCAGGACACACAGACAGAGCAGATAACAAAAAAAGCTTATACGATGGGTGAGTGAGTCCGTAGTTTTTGCCGTACACTGACTTATAATTAGTAAAACCGATTTCTATGTTACAGCGACACAAACGTTACAATATTTCTATAATTATTTTCTAATTAGGTTTTGCCACAGAAAAGATAACAGTATTAGTTTTGCGTAACGTAACTCATACGAGGTGCATTCATTCCTTAATTAAGCATTGTACGGACGATAGTATTGTAGTGATAGTGTGAATCTTTCATGGATGCTTCTTTGTTAAATAAAACTTTATCGTATCAACAATGAAATTCTGTCATAAATCTTTTGGATACTAAACTTTAGTTTACAGTCGGACAAATCGACACTCTTCTACTTCAACATTGTATTGCATGGAGATAAGACAGAAACGTGGACAGCGCGAAGCGGGACTTGTTTACACTCAGTCCAGTTATCTACAAACACCTTACATTTTTGGCGATATGAACTATTTATCGTTTCAACACATGACGAGTGCTACAAACCCCGCCAGGTTTCTTGGCTGGCACGTGAGCGATCTCTCTCTCTCTCGCCTATATTTGCATCCGTAAAGGGAGTAGAGCATAGAGATGGCAAATCGTCAAAAAAAAATAATACGCGTGTAGCACCGTACACGTGTTAGAAGTAAAACTTCTGTAGCTAGATCATTAAGTGGTACCTATACTATACACCTATACCTACCTATACTAAAAGAGATTTAAATTTCCAATTTTGAGATCCAATCTCTGCTTCAAGTTACTTTTAAGTTTCAGACGTCCGATTATTTGAAATTATTTTATACTTGTACTTACTTTTAATACGTCATGTCATTTATTTCCCACCATTCCTTATCTACAATTTGTCGCGCTCGTGGTGATATACTTAACTCATTCAATAGTGTCACTACTATTTGCATCTCGCTCAGATTATATACCATCTGACGTCACGTCTTTAAGCCGTCTCGCTCAAATGTATGCATTGCTTTGCTTGTCTCTGTGCCCAGTCCCTTTATTTAATTGATCGAGTACGTATTTTCAACTATTCCAAGTTAATGTGTACCTGCGGGGCTACCATAAGGCTTGCCACTCACCTCAGTCGCGCAGATAAATGACAAAGAAGATGGCTAAATCAATATATGGACGACTGCCCCAGACATGTACAAAGACTTCTCAACAGCCAATAGCATTTAAATATTCATTCATAAATTTAATTTACTGCGTCTGTATTTAGTTTGTAGAACTTGAAGAAAAAATTTATTAAATATAGGTAAATAAGAGTTGTTACTCAATACTCCGTGATTCCAATATGATTCCGTGACCTTTGCCGTCGCTAGAAATAAGCACCATTTTGCAATAACATGCAACATAACGCCATCTAGCCACTCCTCTGGAAACCTCCTGTTTTCAACAGTTTTGCTAGTTGGCAATTATGTTGCATGTTATTTTTAACGATGGCAAAAGTCACTAATCAATGGCGGAATCATAGAGTATGAAGTGACAACTCATAATTATTTAATCATTTCCTTCAAGTTCTACAAACTAACTAAAGACGCAGTAATTTATGAGAGAATATTTAAATGCTATTAATTGGCTGTTGAGAAGTCTTTGTACATGTCTGGGGCAGTCATTTTGCCAAATTGCCAACTCCTTTCGCGTCTCAATGATGTTTCTCCATAAAATAGCGCGCATTCATTATGATATGACATTAAATTGTGACAAAATGCGTGGCTGGGGTGACTGGCGTGCCTTATGCTACCCCCGCTAACCTATACATACCTACTTTGCTAGGATTTTTTAGGGTTACTTCATCGCGAAGCGATGACGTAACTCTTATTTAATTTTATTCTTGACATTTCCTTAGTCCGCCATACGACATACCTCGATTTTTATATTTTACTTCAACATTATTGACTGGCATGAAGCATTAACTTTAAAATTACAAAAGCTTATTAAAATCAAAATCGTATAATTTCAACAGTTATAACAACAATTCAACTTTAAAATATGTATTACAAAAATTACATACAAACAAATAAGCGAAACAATAAGCCATTAAACTTATGGCTCTGTAAACTGTAGACCTCGCTTTGGCCGTTTACTACAGATAAACATTAAATAGGTAGGTATAACACGTACTTAGTAGCTAAACTGCTAATTTGTGACTTGAACTGCACTATATAATAAAAAGTGGCTTTAGAACAGTTCTAGGTACCTACTTATTGTTTTCAAGAAGTCTTAATGCAGCCATCCATCACATCGGAATTTGCTTGAAAACTAAATATCACATTTGGATGATTCTAAGTGACTTTATGCGATTACTAGCTGCCCGTTGCGCGACTACGCAGCGCGTTTTAGGTACTTATTCCATAGTTACCGGCCACAAAACGATTCGTTCATCATTTTAGAAATCCATATCGACCCGTATGTGACATTGATGAAACTCTTTTCTTACAAACTGTATGGATCGCATCGCACAGCTGTCAAACATAAGTTCCGGTTCCAACAAAGAGGTTGAACGAAGTAGTTTTTGGTCACGTCACTGGTTTTGTTTGCCAGTGTTTGCCCCAGCCAGCGGCGGCGGCGCCATCTTGGCCATACCGGAAATCAAGAACTCGTGGAAGAATGCTTAAAATAATTTTTATTTGTTAACGTTTCATCAGGTTTTTCTCTCACTAATTAACATTCTTTATTGTACGAATGTATTATTATCTTATCTGATTAGTTAAAAACCGTATTGAAAATAGTTGCGGTTTTAAAAGTCTTCAGCCGACCCTGACGTCACCGATTCCAATTTCCGTTACATTTCTTAGCCACTCGTGATAGCACCCGGCTAGTAGCAAGTGAAAAGCAAATATATGAATAACCCACAGTTGAGAGGTTAAATAAATTTTACCCCCGTGCCCCAAGAAGTTTTACTTCAAAAAAAGAAAGAGATGACATAATACGAATAATTTTTGTGTAAGCGAGAAACAATAACGATCACCTGTCCCTTACCCGCGTATGCGTTTTTGTTGTTGGCCACAGTATTGTCAAATGCTTGTTTGCTCTTGTTTTGACAGATGTGTGGCAGAAAATCTCTGATTTTGAACCTTATGCTTATTGAGAACCAACTCTATCTCCATCTCAAAGGTGTACGCATGCACTCCGTCTATTCCTTTCTCTGTCTACGTTTGCATCGCTCTTGCACCCATGCGCCGGTACCGCCTGCACGCGGCACAGGTGCCAAGAATCTTAGCGCGACCTGTACGTCACAAGATTATGTGTTTCCGGGGAATCGACTTATCGATCGATCCATCGGCCGACTTTTGATAACTACGCTGATAAGAAATATCTACTAAACGATTTGCTGATATATTTAGTGGGTTATTAAATTAGTTTTATGTTTATACCCCCAGATAGAGTAGCATAAAACAGATAAGAACCTAATCTACTTGCATGACAAATGGAACTGTATGAAGGGGTTAAACCCTAAAGAGTTTTTGAGTTCGAGTCGTGTTTGTAGAGAAATGATGAATCAAGCTTGATCTAAGTAATTAGAATTAATATAAATTATTGGTCAAAGAAGCTGCCATATCAATATCCAATCAAAACTAACACCTGTCTTATAAATTACACAATAGGCCTGTCAAGTCAAAATAGATACTTTTATGAACTGTCAAAACGGAACTTCTGTTCCTGAGTTCTATGAAATAACAACAGAATGACGTCATGTAAAAGTGCCATCAAATGCTGTCTTTTTTTGCACAAAATTGACTTTATAAAATATATCTGCTGGAAATATAGAATTCTGAGAATGTCAAGCCATTTTGTACATAATGCTTCAACTTAAGACTTGTTCCTAGATTTATTGAATTACCTTGGTCACAAGCCTATTCATTATCACCTTATTTAAGTTATGAAAAAGTCACTAAAGAAAGACATTATTGACACTGGAATGGTAAATACTTTATATTATTTATTGTAAATACTTTATATTATTTATTACCCATTTAGTACATTAGAATTGACCCAATAAATTCAGTTTACGATGTTTATTGTCACGATAAAGATGCAGAGTTGGACGTGCCCCTCCTGCCAATTGAATATCTGTCTGTATAGATTATACAAAACGTAAGGGAAAATGCGTGACTTTGTTTTGTTGTAGTTTTGCAATATCTTCTACACGCAAGTTGCAATCTCAAGTATTTGAGTTATGAGATCCTCTGCGCTGCACTTAAATATGTACTATAATAATAGTACGAGTACAGATTACTATAATATTAAACTAATAGAGATAGACCACCTAGAACAAAATATGACACACCGGCGTAAACTGAGATGCTACGGAAGCTTCTTTAGTTCGAGGCCATTATCGCTTGGTGCAACACCATCAAAAAATTGCAAATACCACGAGATGGCGCTAATATAGGATTTCTTCTAATATTAGCGCCACCTAGAAGTATGTTAACTGAAACCATGGCGTTTAAAGTACAAATGTTACTCCTCACGCCATCTCTTTTTACGAAGGGTTGTTTTGTTTTGTTTTTTCAAAGGTCTTTATTCAATTAAAATTAATACAGTACCAAACAAGACACGGTCATTGTTGTAGCTTAGCATAAGTTATTATTATCTCGCAGATTGGAACACCTTCTTGAGAAGGGTTACTAATTTTAATTTGTATGGGAATGAGCAGAGCACCCTGTGATAATACTGACTTAACTCAGCATATCAAGAGCTCAGACCAACTAAATAATACCTACCAGTGTGAGTCATGGTTGTCGATCATGAACGATTCGTCATATCCGCGCACTAGCTTATACCTGCCTACATACTATATATGTATTCAACGATTACATAGTCTGCTCACGAGAACATTCGATTTGATTTAACGCGTCCATGTTTTATGTTTTATTTCAGTTTTGATTTAAGCCATTTGCCACGATTGTCACGAGGAGGGCTGGCAGAGAACTATCTATCTGTCCTTTGAATCCTACCCCCTAATAAGGACCTACCCGGGACCAACCCAGCGAAATTTTAAAAAGTTTATGACTACTCTATTTACGTATTCTACTCTGTGTCTTGATATTCTAACAAAACACCAACTAAATCCACATACTAATGTCTCTGTGTTTTCTTTTACTCTGAGTTTTCAAGTTCCACCGTAGCTTCGATGTACTCTGTGACCATATTTGTAAATGGAAAACGTTTCAAATACACTTGAGTACATAATGTAAGAAGATATTGTTTTGTTTACGTGTTTCATAAAATAACATCGTCAACGTAAAATAATCGGGATCATTGGAATCAGATACACCTACTCCCTCCCTGTTATACAAGGTGTACAAATCAGATACACCTACTCCCTCCCTGTTATACAAGGTGTACAAATCAGATACACCTACTCCCTCCCTGTTATACAAGGTGCACAAATCAGCTGATCCACTCAGGCCAAAATGGAAGTGAAGAATAAAGTTGCTCTGATCAAATCGGTTTCATAATGAAAGTTGCTCAGAATGATGTACCTAACAACGTAGTTTCTCATTTTGCGTTTATTAATTTACACATTTTATAGGGTGTTACAGAAACCGATTTGATCAGAGCAACTTTATTTTTCACTTCTCCATACAAATCAGCTGATCGCTCGGCACAAAACGTATGGAGAAGTGAATATAAAGTTGCTCTGATCCAACCGGTGTCATAGTGAAAGTTGATTCAGAACGATATCCCTAAAAGATGACTACATCTTTCTGTTACCCCCTGTATAGGTCGAACTTAAATAAATCCACAACTATTCCATATGGGCAGCCACAGTTGACACGTTTAGCCAGAACATAAGCACACGCTTATATATTAATACATACAGCCTCATAAATCTATTGATGTGACCGGAACGCTCTTGGCCCCGCGCAGTGTCCCCTCGACCGACGGCGGCGCGCGCCGGCTGATTGTTCCACTCTCATTGTCGCGGGTGTCGTTCACCGTGGATGGAGATAATGAGTGCATACAATAGACATGCCGACTGCAGTCAGCAGCGTGCGCGGCTATCCGTGACAAATGACGGAATGACGCAAGGAAATAAATTCGTTATCGACCGTTTTGGCGTTTCGTGTTTTGTAAGTGTTACTATACATACAGGGTGACATTTAATTAGCTGATCATATTTTGGGGAATGATAGTACCACAGATACTATAATATTATACTAATTACAGATAGACCACCTAGAACAAAATATGAAGCTTCTTTACTTCGAGGCCATTATCGCTTGGTGCAGCACATCGAAAAATTGCAAATACCATACTCCCCTTCTATTTCTTCTTCAAGGGGGTTGAAGCGCCTGCACCTGGCCCGCATGAGCGAAGCCTTTTTGCATATCCCCTGCGCCTGCTCATCTATTCCAGCCATCCTAGCTCTTGCACTAGCTGGAGTAGGAGTCCTGGGTGTGCAAGGAGCTCAAGGGTCTATGTAATGCTCACCTTTAGGGCTGCTCCTTTCCAACACCGTCAGGCCTCCGGTGGGCACTAGCAGCTGCTTGGCTCGCCTCGCCTTGCGCTCCTGACACTCGTCCAACGACTCCATCTTCTCGAAGCGGCGCTGATGCAGGGCGGCGAAGTTGGGCAGCTTGCGCGCGACTTTCGTCTCAGACTTCGCTTTGGGCGTGATCGGTTTTTTGGTCGGTGTTTGCTGGTCGGACTTAGCTGGAAGGAAGAAAGAGTGATATCAAACACGTGTAGCAGGTAGTTATATATGTGGAGAATTGGTAGTGGCTCAGCCCTATAGGAAGAAAGAGTGATATCAAACACGTGTAGCAGGTAGTTATATATGTGGAGAATTGGTAGTGGCTCAGCCCTATAAATAAAAGGTCTCGGTATCAAATCCCGGTCTGCCAAAGAAGAAACTGTATCTAGCACGCACGATACAAAAAATCTTAGTGTAAAACTAGAAATAAATATGCATACATTAGATATTTAAGTGTTTGAATGTTATTTACGGATTTACTGATATTTAAGCTCCAGCAAGTGCAAGAGGAAGGAAACCGTCACTGCTCAATTCCAGATCAGCGCAATTTGTATCTCTTAGGAGTAAGGTGGTACGACGAGGATTTAATCAAAAGTAATAAGCTAAAGTCTTCACAAAATAAAAGGCCCGTTTTGAAAGTTCACGCCTATGAAGTTTTAACCCCTAACGTGTAGGTAATAGAAGCGGTTTTTAGGTGCAACTTGTACGCTTTGCTTGTACGAAACAGTTGGCTTTTATTACAACTACGCATTAGGGGTTAAAGCTTCATGGGCGTGAACTTTCAAGACGGGTCTTTTATTTTGTGAAGACTGTAGACAGGTGGTAGAATAATATGAATGAATCACACACACATCGTGAGGAATGCAGGTGTCTGGTCTATGTCGGTGCATTACATTCTGATCTAAGAATTCATTTTACATTGTGGATTTGTGCATTGGTGCAGTCACGTCACGGCCAGGTCAGCATTGGTGCAGTCACGTCACGGCCAGGTCAGCATTCATAAATAATGATGGGGCTAATCGTAGACAAGTGTGTCTCAGCCACCTCGTATGGGAAAAGTCGTGACGCTATCTTTGTCTGCTACATTGCTAGGGTCCATTAGTAAAGCATTATACTAGTATAGAACACATATCTGCTGCCCCAGTTTAGCCGGATTTCGATGAGATCTCCAAAGCTGATAAATTATTGCAAGCGTATGACAACATAAGACAATTCAATTCAATTCAAGTTATGATTAACTAATCGATGATCGATAAAATACCCGGCCGCCGAAGACGCCGACCAAGAACCCACTGGCTTCAAAACCTCACCGAATGGTTAAATTACGAGACCGGTGACCGCGTGAATTTCCCATACAAACGTAATACAAAAATGATTTCAATTTGAGAAATAGTTTAACGTATTTAGACTGTTAATCGGATTATACACTGTTTACGCAGGTTCCTGTTCTGTATACCAGGGTTCCTCTTCACCCAATTTAAAAATATTTTTAAGTAATTTGAATAAGAACCTTGGTATACGACCAGGAACGCTGGCGAGCCGCGAGCGCTGGGCGCGGGCCGCGTCTGTCGCTCGCGTGTGGAGTGGCTCATCACGTGGCCCGGTGGGGGTGCGCGGGCGCGACAGTCTGTCCGCGGAGTCGCTGGCGAGCCGCTAGCGCTGAGCGCGGGCCGCGTCTGTCGCTCGCGTGTGGAGTGGCTCATCACGTGGCCCGGTGGGGGTGCGCGGGCGCGACAGTCTGTCCGCGGAGTCGCTGGCGATCCGCTAGCGCTGGGCGCGGGCCGCGTCGGTCGCTCGCGTGTGGAGTGGCTCATCACCTGGCGCGGTGGGGGTGCGCGGGCGCGACAGTCTGTCCGCGGAGTCGCTGGCGAGCCACGAGCGCTGGGCGCGGGCCGCGTCTGTCGCTCGCGTGTGGAGTGGCTCATCACCTGGCGCGCTGGGAGTGCGCGGGCGGGACAGTCTGTCCACGGAGTCGCGCAGCGGGCTGGCGAGGCGGGTGCGCTTGGCGTAGGTACAGTCTGCGTCGCTCGCGGTGTAGGTGCGCTTGCGCGGCGCCGCGCGGCGAGCGGCTGGAATGTGGGCGGAAGATTTTAGAACACTGCATTTGTATTTACTATTAGGCCCTCCCTACCCCTAATAGTAGGGTAGGGAGGCACACAGAGTATTACTGCTGTACAGATTGTACATTTAGTTATGTGTCATCAAAAGTCATTCATCATACAGTTATGTGTCATAGTAAACTTTGCTCAGAATGATGTCCCTAACAACCCCCTAAAATATGACTACACCTTTCTGTTGCACCCTGTATATTGAGCAATATATTTTCACAGATCCATATTAAATGAAAGCTATTGAATCAATGCCATAATGCCAAACTATTATGTATATGTTTTTGAAAAGCAGTCAGAAAACTCTTCAATGTAATAAAGAACATAATCCACTCACCATTTTCCTCAAACAGAAAGCTCTTATCAGACCCCTTCATGCTGGACTTGATGAGCTTGGTCTTCCGCTGAGTGGTGAGCACCGGGAGCTCCACCGGACTGCAGAACATCACCCGGGTCAGCCGCTCCCTCACCGGCTCAGCCACAGATGACCTGCGATTCTTCTCAATAGAGTGGGTCACATTCAAAACACTCTTCTCCTTACATACCACATTAAAGTTTGAGTGGAAAGGAGTGCAGCCAGCAGAGGGTAATGATTGACGCTTTGTCGGTGTGCTGTTGAAGGTGGTGGTTCGTTTGGGCTTAGGAGACATCATGATGACGTCGGGACCGTCTTTGGTGAATGTTCCTTCTCGTTTCAAAGGCGTGATGGGAGCATTTGGTTGCTGGTTTCTCTCTGGGCTAGTTGTGAATGTTCCCTCACGTCTTAACGGTGTTGGAGCAGTCACTTTTGGACTTGGTTTCTGCTTTTCTTCAGGTGTTGGTTGTGATATGTTGGAGGTCTCCATGGAGCTCTCGATGAGGATTGGTGTGGTGTTCAGGGTATTCTCTGACTTGGAATCATCGCTGGTGATGCTGAATCTTGACATGTTATCATTTGAGTCTGACTTGTCAAATGTGACATTGATGGTGCCGTCTGTAGCATCTGAACTTATCAGGGATGATTTTGAATGACCTTCAAGACTATTTTTATTTGTTTCAAAAGTTGTGTTAACATTTTTGTTTTCAGATTTGTTTTTCGCTTTTCTCAAACTATCAGAGGATTTATCAAAAGTGTTGTCAAGGGATTTAACTGTAGAATTTCTCTTATTTCTTGGAGATATTTCAAAGGTTCCATATAGTTTATCTGTTTTACTAGAATTTCCGATAGACTTTAGCATAGTTTCAGTTTTTTTTTCGAATGTTGTATCCACAATTATCTTCATATCATTCTTGTCAAATGTTGTGTCAAGTTTCTGTGCATAAGGTTCCAATGTTTTATCAAATGTACTCTGTCTCTTGCTTGAGCTACCATTGTGTTTTGTGTCAGTTGACAGTTTTTTTGAGACCATTTCCAAAGTTACATTGTATTCAGTTTCTCGATCATCTGGTCTCTTGACCATAGGAGATTTATCAAATGTGCCATTCAATTTCTTGGCATCACCATTAATAGTGGTGTCTCTATGATTCTTATTTGGGCTGCCAGCAGCACTGTGGAATGAGTCAATTGATGTGTTAGTGTTGTTAAGTGATTTTAGCTTATCATTTACTGTATCTATTTCTTCAACAATTATTGAGTTGGATTTCTTCTGCCCCTTCTTCCTGCGAGATTTCTTTTTAGGGAGCTGCCCTTGATCAGAATCATTTTCTTTCTCATACTTAGCTTCCTCTAAATTGGTCTTATTTTTCTTCTTGTTTTTCTTGGATTTTTTCCCCTCCTTTGAGGTATCTGCTCTAGCATTGTCATTGGTGTTCAAAGCATCTTCATTTTCGTGGAATTTCTTCGTACCACGCGTTTGCCGCCCAGCCGGCTCAGCGGTCATTTCTGAGACACGTTTGGTCTCAGTGACATCAGTATTTACTTCCTTCAAGGCGTTCTTCTTCGCACGCGCAGGCTTGCTCTCTGCCGCCTGTACTACGCTGGCTTCATCGTCCGTTGGGTAACTGACATAATTTTGCCGTTTCTTGGCTTTGGGCAAACTTATGTTCAGAGCTTCACAGTTTTCTTTTAAGCGACGACTTCTAGTCTTCCTTTCAGTTGTAAGCTCAGTGTCAATCCGCTCATCCAACATATTCTCGTGAAGAGACTGGTGTATCCCTGAAATATAGAATTTTTTATTAACTTAGGTGAGTTTTGTCTTTAGCATTCTCTACAGTTTGCAAAATACACTTACGTTTCCCTGATCTGGTAGACATTTTAAAATATCATTTAGTGAATGTTGTAGCTGTGTTATCGAGTATTTTATTATTATTCTTCAAAACAATCCTTCTCGTTTCTCATTGAAATTAATGTTTAGAACACAGAGAAAGTAATTTATACGTTTAGTTTAGAAATCGTTAAATTTTTCAAATCTGTTTTCAAGCTTTTCAAAACAGACTTGTCTATGGAAAATAAGGATGGGCACACATCTGGGCCTACATTACTTCATCGATCGGTCGATGTCTAAAAATAGATAGGTGTTTTTCCATACGCCGGCCCGGCACCGGCACCGGCACCAGTTTAGTGAGTAAGTAAGAGATAGAAATATAGCTCTCTCCTTCACTTAGGCTACGTTCGATCGGAGCTTGTAACCCCCATTTTGTTACACCTATAATTATTGTATCGATATTTGGGGGCTATTTGGGAGGTGTCAAAACCACTAAACTACAGGAACTAAAGGCACTAAACTGACAACCTTCAAATCCGACAGCTCTTGCGCGGTGGCCACAGATTCCATTTTCAAACACACCATTTTAATTAGTTTAGTTAGTATAGTTCGTGTCGCCTCCCAAATCGCAGGCATTGCCTATCGATAATGAAGGTATAGCATCCGCCATTTTATGACCGAAAACTGTTTGTAGGTATGCAATGCAATGCACGCATTGGAGAACGATATTGCCGCCCTGTGACGCTGAACAGGGTGAGAAATCGTACTTGTCAGTCAGAGCATAGACAATTAAGCTAAGGTCAATTATTGTTCTGAGGGTCAAACCAACGCGTTCAGCTCGCGTCCGCGGCGGCGTGCACGGTGGCGATCAGTTGTTGCGTACGAACTTGTAGCGACGTGTTCACATCGAGGCGTCCTCTGTTTGGCCGCGGTGTCCGGTGCAGCGTCTGCACGCAGTGGTGGCGATCAGATCGCGCTTGCTACGTTTGGACGCTGCACGCAGCTATTTTTGTTGAGAAAAACTGTGTTTTTTTAGTTTTTAAGTATGGTCGAACCGGAAGGAATTTTGGAGTATCGATGGGTGTGGGTGATAAATGACACACGTTGCTTGCTCCTTTGATTGTTTGTATTGTTGACGATAAGGTTTACAGAGACAGAGGAAGTACACACACGTCCATACAGTATCGCGTTCCGAGAGGAGAAGCTAGAAATGAATGAATGACAAATACATGAGTGAACTGGTGACTATTGATTGGCTGCAGTTGCGACCATCTTTTACTAGATGTCGCCACAACCACCCCCCTACGGAGAGAGGTACATGGGGGCTGAGATCATTAGCCTAATGTACTATACAAAATGACAACCAAATAACACATTGACATTAACATTCCAGATAATCTGGTAAAATATTATCTTTTACATAAGTTCCTACTTTTACTAGGCAACTTGAAATACAGCCTCAATCTACTTAATTAAACACTTATTGAGATCTATTGACAAATGTTTGCCTACTTTTTACAAGTGGTACATTTACTTTAGTAAATAAGAGTCTAGACGATCTTTAGATATTCATCACCTACCTAAAAAAATAAACTAAAAGTTCCACCTATGGTGGTACATAAAATAACAGTTTTGTTACACAATCCTTAGATATTCAACAACAAAAAAAAAAATGTGGTACACAAAATAACAGTTTTATGTCCCTAACCTACTACAATGGAATATTACTACACCATAAAATAACGAAGAACATAGGCATGACAAAACTCTTGTCGCATAACACCTTACCAACTTAGTATGTTCCTATATCTCTGTACTAAAATTAGGTACAACAATGGAATATTCTTACACCTTAAAATAACGAAGAACATAGGCATGACAAAGCAGTGTCTAGTAAGACATTACAAATTTAACCTGTCACTAAATCTAACTTGTCTCCCACTTCGGGTAAGCTTAGGTGGGACTATGGCAGGCGGCGTAGGCAAGTTGGGTACCGCAGGCACGCTAAGCAAAAAAGGGGAAATAGGCGGAGTAGACCGACCGGCTTGGTCCAGTTGCGGTGCCCGCTTGGCGGCGGCGGCGTCCGGCTGGAGAGGAAGCTGGTCGGTGTGCTCCGGTTCTCGTGACTCCTCTGTGAATGCGGGTTTCACCCGGTCCATGCTTACCACAGTCTTTTTCCGTTTTATTTCAATCGTTATGGTTTTTCCGTCGTTTGCCCGGTCTAGTACCAGGTACGGGCCTGTGTACGGGGGCTGTAGGGAACGCCGCACGGTGTCATCTCTCAGGAAAACATGTGTTGCTGTGGCGAGGTCCTTAAAAACGAAAGGTGTCTTTCTTACTGCGTGATGGTAGACAGGTGCCGGTCGCACGTCTGCCATTTTCTGCCTTAGCTGCACCACAAAGTCGCTTGGGTCTTCGAGGGCGGCAGGGTCGGTTGTCTGGATTACCATCTCACCTGGCAACCGGATTGGCTCACCATAGAGCATTTCGGCGGCGGTGGCATTTAGGTCCTCTTTTATAGCTGAGCGCATGCCTAGCAATACCATAGGCAAGGCCTTGGTCCATGTTGGCCCGTGGCACATGAGGGAGCCTTTCAGTTGTCGGTGAACGCGCTCCACCATGCCATTTGCGCACGGGTGGTACGAGGTCGTTCGAATCCGCCTGGTGTTAAATTGCTTCAGGAGTCTACTAAATAAATCAGACTCGAATTGTGTACCTTGGTCGGTGGTTATGGTCGTTGGAGCCCCAAAACGAGAAATCCACTCCCGTGTGAATGTTTCTGCTACCTCCTCTGCCGTTATCGAGCGCATGGGCCAAGCCTCTGGCCATCTGGTCGCCCTGTCGATTGCTGTGAGGAGGTAACGGAAATCGTTGCATACCGGAAGGGGTCCGACGATGTCGATATGTACGTGCATAAACCGACCAGATGGTTGGCCGATAGTACTCACGGGTGTTGTGACATGTCTGGACACTTTGCTGCGTTGACATGCTTGGCAAGAGCGTGCCCAATCCCTACAATCCTTTCTTACAGACGGCCAAACATACCTCTCGGTTATTAACTTGCTTGTAGCTCTCGCCCCAGGATGACTCAGGTTGTGCAACCTGTCGAACACCGCTCGGCGAAAGGTAGGAGTGAGGTAGGGGCGAGGCTTGCCCATGGAAACGTCGCACATTACGGTGACATTAGTACCTGGTATATTTACCTTTGTAAGGCGCAGCCCAGTGTGAGATGTCGTTACGTCAGCGAGCTCTTTGTCAGTTTGTTGTGCCCTAGCGAGGGACTCGTAGTCTTCTTCTAACGAAATTGCCTCAATGCGTGACATAGCGTCCGCTACGACATTCTCCTCACCACGTATGTACTGTACATCGGTGGTGAACTGACTAATGAAGGACAGTTGGTTAAGCTGAGGCGGTGGCAACTTTTCTCGTCGCTGAGAGAAAGCATATAACAACGGCTTGTGATCGGTAAAAATCGTAGCGTGCTGTACCTCTAGGATGTGACGAAAATGTTGCACCCCTTCGTAGACTGCAAGGAGTTCTCGATAATAGGCCGGCCATTGGGACTGCTGAGGAGTCAGCTTCTTGCTGAAGAACGCCAGCGGGACATATTGGCCATCAACCAGCTGTTGTAGGCAAGCGCCGATGTGAATGCTAGACGCGTCCGTGAACAAACCGAGAGGCGCGCCGGAGGTTGGGTGTTGTAAGATTGTCGCGTCCGCCAGACTCATCTTACAGGCCTCGAAGCTTTGAAGCAGCTCAGGTGTCCATGAGAATGGTTTGGCACCTTTGCCGTTTACCTCTGTTAGTGCGCTGATCAGTGGCGCTTGAAATTTAGCTGCATGCGGAAGAAATCTGCGGTAAAAGTTTAACATACCTAGAAAACGGCGCATTCCTTGGACTGTCTTTGGCGGGTCGTAGTCCAGCAGTGCTTGGATGCGTTCCTGAGGAGGGTAAGTACCGTTTGCGTTGATCTTATAACCAAGGAAGAGGACCTCGGAGGCTCCGAGGACGCATTTTGCTGGATTGATGACCATGCCGTACTCATGTAACCGCGTGAACAAGGTGCGCAGGTGTTCTACATGCTCAGCTCCGTTCCTGGAATAGATAAGGATGTCATCAACATATGGAAAACAAAAATCTAAACCACGGGTTATTTCGTCTATAAAACGCTGGAACGTCTGGCCTGCATTACGCAGACCGAATGTCATATATGGGAATTCATATAACCCAAATGGGGTAGTTATAGCCGTCTTTGGAATGTCCAACTCGTGGACGGGAATTTGGTGGTAAGCTTTGACCAAGTCGATTGTGCTAAAGATCTTGCACCCGGAGAGGCTGTGAGAGAAATCGTTAATATGGCGCACCGGGTAGCAGTCAGGGACCGTCCTGGCGTTCAGGGCGCGATAGTCGCCACATGGACGCCAGGCATCGTCCTTCTTGTGGGCCATGTGCAGCGGAGATGACCACGGAGATTTCGAGGGTCGGGCTGTGCCGCAGCGTACCATGTCCTCAAATTCCTTTTGGGCTGATGACAGCTTGTGCGGTGCTAAGCGTCTCGGTCGGCAGCTGACAGGGGGCCCCGTCGAAGTTTTGATGTAATGTTTGGTCTCGTGCTTTATTACTCGAGGCAGACCAGGAGGGCGAGTTATGTTCGGGAACTCTGCAAGCACTTGTGCGTAAACAGAGTCGCCGGCTACAGCCTTTACACTCGTCTGCATAGACACTGCAGCAACTGCGGACGAGGACAAACCTGTGGACCCATCAACTAACCTGTCAGAGCGGCAGTCTGGTAAAAGGTGATAGTGGGCCAGGAAATCGGAACCGATGATGGCTGTGTCGACGTCAGCTATGACGAAACGCCATATGAAATCGCGACGTAGGCTCAAATTCAGGTGCAGGTTTACCGTTCCATACGTTTGGATGCGACTGCCATTTGCTGCGGTGAGGTCATAATCGTGGACACGTTTGCGGCCCGGGAACCAGATGTGGGGAGCACAACAGAGGTCGGAGCCAGTGTCAATGAGGTATCGCCGTTTGGTGTGCTTCTCCGTTACGAAGAGGCGGCGGCCGCAAGGCAGGCAGTCAGTAGCGGCCACTACTGACTGCTTGTGCGGTTTTCCTGGTTATAGCTGCAGTTCCCACCGCACTTGGAGGCTTTTGGCCCGAAGCGTCTGTGGTACCAACAGAGTTTTTCCCCTGCTGGGGTGGTGCTGCGTGACCTGTGTTGTGAATTAGTAGAGGTAGTGCGGCTTCGAGACCTACCTTCATGCGTGAGAGCCGCCACCTGGCGGGTCAGGGCCTCGACTTGTCAGGTGAGGGCCTGCAGTGGGTCTGCAGCAGGAGTTGTTGTAGCGCAGACTGCCCTCGGTCCACGTGCCACCTCGACTATGCGGTCAGCCAGCTCTGCAATGGTATTTAGTGGAAGGTCAGCTTGGGCCGTGAGAATTGCCTGTGTTGTCTCCGGCAGCCGCCTCATCCAGAGCTGTCGGAGAATCTGTTCATTTTGCAAGTTGTCCCCTGCCAGGGAACGGAGGTGGCGCAGAAATATCGACGGTTTCCTGTCCCCTAACTCCTCTTCACTGAGGAGCTGCTCCAGCCGTCTCTCCTTAGACAGCGAGGCCCTTTTGATTAACTCAGCTTTTAAAAAATCATATTTACCTTGAGCAGGCGGGTTATTGACAATGTCCTCCACTATGGCGATGAGCGCTTCGGTGAGGCCAGCCACGATGTAATAGTACTTCGTGTTGTCGGCCGTGATGCCGGCGATTGCAAAACAAGCCTCCGCTTGGCTGAACCAAGCGGCCGGCCTACTCAGCCAGAAGGGTGGCAGCTTGCACGCCACCTTTGCTACTATAGGTGCCTGAGGCACCCCCTCCACTGTTGCTGCGTCTGCCTTTTGGTCCGTCATGATATAATACTATTTATCTAAGTAGGTACACCACCAGAACAGTAAGCAACACTAGTTGGACAGTTTCTAAAATGTTCACTGCACGCGCACTGGATGGCTGACGACGACGGCGGTGAAAGATGTTGTCAGCGGCGAGGCGGCGCCAACCATTGACGCGACAGCCGTCGGCCCGAGGTGTAGGCGAGGCAGCGCCGGCCGTCAGCACGGGACGCGAGGCGAGCGAGGCGGAGGCGTGGCAGTGCTGGCGGTCAGCACGGGGCGCGACGTGAGGCTCCGGCTCTCGTCGAGACGGATGTCACGCAGCAGGAAAACGGCGGTGGCGGTGGCGGCGCGACGGGACGTCGCGGCGGCGGCGGCCGTCGTCGTGCGTGACGGGTATCACGCAGCAGAAAAAACGGCGGCGGCGGCGCGACGGGGCGTCGCGGCGGCGGCGGCCGTCGTCGTGACGTATATCACGCAGCAGGAACACGGCGGCGGCGCGACGAGGCGTCGCGGCGGCGGCCGCGAGGCGGGGCGGATATCACACAACAGGAAAAACGGCGGCGGCGGCGCCCGTTTTCGTGCCGGGCGCGAGGTTGCGGCGGAGTGGAAAAATGCGGGAAGGCGGCGTCGGGGCAAGGGCGGCGTCGTCGTTGGCAGGTTCCTTTTGTAGAAATATCTTCACGGGCCGCTAGTACCGGCACACGGGATGACGACGTCTTTGTTTTACGCCGCGATGACTCACCGATTCTTCTGGTATCTGCCGATGATGTTTTTCTGTCCTCTGTTTTCGGAAAATGGCCGACATGTGTCGTGCGGTGCGTGCCGGCTTGAAAAAATTTTCTTGTCGTGACACGCTAGCCGATCGATGTCTTGTTTGCGTTCGTCGGGGTCACCACTTTGGAGTATCGATGGGTGTGGGTGATAAATGACACACGTTGCTTGCTCCTTTGATTGTTTGTATTGTTGACGATAAGGTTTACAGAGACAGAGGAAGTACACACACGTCCATACAGTATCGCGTTCCGAGAGGAGAAGCTAGAAATGAATGAATGACAAATACATGAGTGAACTGGTGACTATTGATTGGCTGCAGTTGCGACCATCTTTTACTAGATGTCGCCACAGAATTATAAATGAGGTTCACAAATACCCATTGTTGTATGATACGTCTCATTCTGATTATAGAACTAAAAGAAAAAAAGTGGCCAAGTGCGAGACGGATTTACTCATGAAGTGTTTCCGTAGTAGCAAGTAATTATAAGACTGGATGTTTCTTGTAACTTTGTTTTTCATAGTGTTGGTATGAATGACAAAGTTATATTTGCGGTTTTTAATAAATGTTTTATTTTATATCTTAAAAACAGCTTATTATATTTTGTTCAAACCATTTTTCATCGAAATTTTATATTGAGATACACAGCATATATTTTTTATAGATTTATCACTCTCTTACTTTAAAAGTAGGGGGGGACACAATTTTTTCCACTTTGGATGGGTCTGTCTCTTTAAAGATTGACTTTGAGGAAAAATGGTTTTAGAAACCTCAACTTCATTTTTGAAGACCTATCTATAGACACCCCAAACATGTAGGTTTGATGAAAAAAAAATTGTTTCACTTTCATGTATGGTGGGGAGCCCCCCTTAAATTTTTATTTTTTTCAGTTTTTGTATAAAAATCGTAGAGCGGTTCATAGAATAAATCTACGTACCAAGTTTCAACTGTGTAGTCCTAATAGTTTTGGAATAAAGTTGCTGTGACATACGGATGGACGGACGGACAGACTTGACGAAACTATAAGGGTTCCTTGTTTCTCTATGGAACCCTAAAAAGGACCAGGCGTGGAACGAATTTTTCTTCTGTCTTCAATGAGAGCGGACAGAAGTAAAACTTCTTCAATTTCACTATCTGTATCAGAGAGCATTGTAGTTGACTCCAGCCAGCCTGGTGAACGCAAGAACAAACGCGACAGTGTACACAACTTTTGCACGCGCAGTAATCGCCACCGTGTACGCCACCGCGGACGCGAATTGAACGCGTTGGTTTGGCCTAGCCTTAACTTTACCTGAGCCGTCCGAAAAGATACGAAAACGTATCACCAACAGTCATTTCTACTTTGGAAGGTTCACCGACATCACTGTTTGACAGATGTCAGGTAACAGTTCGGTTACCCTCGGTTGTTTGTTACAGAACGAACGCTCTAGGGTAATTTTCGCATCACTCAGAGTGATTATTACCCGTTCTCGAACGTAAACCGGTGCCGGTGCCGGGCCGGCGTATGGAAAAACGCCTAATCAGTCGATCGATAGGTGGTATACGACATATAAAATAGCAACTCTGTGATTTAAAAAATATATTTTTTGACGTTTTTTGATTTTGGCAGTTTTGGCACAACAACTTGGGCAGTGGTGGACTGGTGGACACAAAAATTGGTCAAACTTCCTCTTCAATGTCGTGTTTTTTGGTAAAGGCACGCTAATATTTATTCCGCGGCTTAATCCTGAGATGTTTACTCTATAACTGTATGTCATAAAAATGCTTCTCAGTAAACAGTGCATGATCTCAAACTTTCGTGTTGTCTGAATTCCAAACAAGATGCCGAGTTTATGAGTCAGTGGTCGTCACAAAAACAATGGGAAAACCGTTGGCGCGCTCACTGACCATAGCGGTCATACTTGTGCTCTTCAACTTGGGCAGAAGCGACCGCGGCGACTACATCGGCTGTTACAAATACAATATAGACGATGTGCTCAACACTCACACTGGGCAGTCGGTGGACGTGTGCGTCTCAGCCTGCGAGCAGGTCTACTATAAGTACGCGGTCATCGGCAACGAGTCCACGTGCTTCTGCGGCAACTCCCCAGGACAGTTCCAGCTGCCGCCCGAGTCCTGTCCTACGCCGTGCCCGAAGAACGAGACGCAGAAGTGCGGCGGAGACAGCGGCGCCAGCGTTTACGACACAGATGTCGCGGCACCCGGCCCGCCGATATCGGTCAAAATTGTCAAAGTTACTGAAAGCACTGTAAGAGCAGTATGGACTGCACCGCAGGCCTTTTCGGTTATTACTGGATATATCCTCACAGTTAATGCTGTAGAAACATATACCGATGCTGTTTTGCTTCCACTTGAGTCTACAGTGTCAAATACAACATTATCTTACGAACTTATAGAGTTGCATCCAGGTACAACTTACAATGTTACAGTTGCAGCTCTGAATAATGAGCTGAGGGGACCCAATGTCACATTGACAGTTGAAACAGAGATCGGGACACCAGAACCGAGCCCACCTGATATAGAAGTTGTAGACAGAAAGGGTCAGAAAATGGTAGTCCACATACCTGAGGCAAAGAATGTGAATGGCCCTGTTTCTATGTACAGAATTATTGTCTCCATTGAGGTGTACCAACAGGGCTACCTCGAAGAGAATCTTAGCAATTACACTTATGCAGTAGAGCAGGGCTTGCCATATTACATCACAGCAGAAATTGATCCCAATGATATCAAAAATGACTTTATAATTGGAGATGAAATAATTTACAATGGCTTCTACAACGCACCATTGCCGCTGACTAATGATATTGAAGTCTTTCTTGGTGTTGTCAGTGAGAAGCATCATTGGAAGAAAATACGGTATGCTGAACCTGCCAAGAAGATTATATTAAACATCAATGAACCTGAAGATGTGTCTCCCATGGTGGTTGCGCTCGGAGCCGGCATTGCTATAGGAGTTGTTCTCCTTCTGATTGGAGTGGGCTTTCTGATAATTTTAAGGAAAAAGATGTATTTGACTCGAATGGAGAGAGGCTCACAGGCAATGCCCCTCAGCCTCAGTGAACCATGTGTTGAAATTGAAAATGCAGGTTTCCTCCAAGAGGAAGATGAAAGAGTAGATTACTATGGAAACCTAAAGAGAAAGTTGTGGAACATACCTAGAAATTTAATAGATATTGACATTTCTTGTGTTGTAGGAATCGGTAGCTATGGTAAATTTACTAAAGGCAGAGTTCAACAGCATGGCGCTCAAACTCTTGGCTTAGTTCAAGTAATATCTGACAGAGATCTCGACCCGACTGATAAAAAAGTAATGCTGCAAGAGTTGGACCTCCTCATCAAGTCCAGTGAACATGAAAATGTGACCTCCCTCATAGGTATCTGCGAAACTAACACAACATTGTTTGTGGTCATGCAGGACTCCAGACAGTCCTTGAAAGAGATGCTCCTACACAGCCGTCAGAGAGATTTGCAAAACAATAAATTCAGTCTCATAACTGAGAACAAGATCCTCCAGATATGTGCCGACATCGCACGAGGCATGGAGTACTTGCACAGTAAAAAGATAGTTCATAAACGGTTGAGTTGCCGGAACATCGCGCTCGGCGAGAGGGGCGCGGCGCGGGTGTCGGGGTTCGGTCTGTCGCACATGCGGCCTCTGCACGAGACGCCCGACTACACGCGGTGGACGGCGCACGAGATGCTGCGGCAAACACGCTTCAATCCCAAAGCTGATGTGTGGTCGTTTGGTTGTCTGTTGTGGGAGGCGGTGACGCTGGGCGCGACGCCGTTTGCTCACTCCGCCAATAAGGATGTCGCGTCGCGGATCCTGAGAGGCATGCGGCCCTCGCAGCCGTCGTACGTGGGCGACGAGTTGTTCCAGCTCTGTCTGCAGTGCTGGCAGGTGGACCCGGACGAGCGGCCCAGCTTCTCCGCGCTGGCTCGCGACCTCACGCCCCTCGCGGAAGCCCCCGGCACAAGGAGCCTGACCTTCACACACTACAATGGCTTCGATTATGAACCATACGTGTCGCACTATGAAATCGTATCCTAATTATGTTGTATTTGTTTGTGTTCTGCCGGCTGGAATGCTCCATAAAAACATTCGACTCTAGATGACGCAGATGGTCTACTTATTTTGATCTACATGTCAGTAGCACTAAGCACAACTTTACATTAGTTACATTTAAGTAACCAAAGACTTATACGGCCTTGACTTATGAGACCTATAAGGATTATTGATTGTATTGTATTAAGTATTTAGGTACCTTTTATATATCCTATATTTTAGTACTCGGCAAGTGTACTAACTTGCAAAATTGCCATTTCGTATCTTTATTAACAATGCTTTAATTTTACCTCTCGGTTAATTTTAAATTTAGTTACTGACTAATATACCTGTCCTATATAGTATTGATTGTGCTGCATGGATCTCTGCATAGAGCTTATCCTAAATAAACAACGGCTCATCAGAGATTCTTTAGTTGAATTGGAGTAATTAAATGCAACAGTGATTTCTTTTCTCCAACATATACCTACACGATAACCGACCTAACTGTTACAATACATAGCTTAGATAGTACGATTATATCACTGCACTGGCTGGACTGCGAATGTGGATAATAAGTTGCGATAACTTCAAGTTACCGGGCGTCAGAAATCACAGTGTTTCCCGTACAGCAAAATCAAACAAGTATTAATTAATGTGTTGTGTTTTTATGAGGGTGAAGCAATATTCCATGTGAAAGTACGTATAGAATAAATAGACTAATGTGTAAGACACTTAGGTATATTGTAATCTCTTGATGACGAGGTTAAACTTAGGCTGGGGCATTCTGAATTTAGTATTTTTATAGTGCAATATGTACGCATATTTAGACTGCTGTATGTGACTTGTTTTCTTCTTGTTTGTGAATTTCGCATCGACTACTATTTTTGCACTAAAAATGGAAGTTGCAGTGTCTTGACTTTTGCTATTAAGTTTTCTGTGGTTTATTACTTTTGTTTTGAGTGAAAATCGATCTGATGAAATATTTTTATGGCATTTATTTATACATTTATTTTATTAAATGCTGTTTTATATTGAATAACTTTTATACTATATTTTAAGTTGTCTGAACTTTAAGTATATCCGTCCAATATTGTGTGAAATCTCGTCTGAAGTAATTAAGTTAGTAATCTCATTTTATGTTTATTATTTTTATGTAATAAAGAAATACTTAGTGCAATTTTACCTCGTGCCTACTTTTATTTTCATACTTGAGAAAGCTACTATAATTATTTTATAAAACCTATGGCGCCGCGACTATAGCACACTAGTACGACACAAACATAGCGTCACGCCCTGTCGCATACGGGGTGAGGTGACAGTTTATCTGTTGCGCCCCGTGATGAAGTACCCCGGGGCCGGGGCACACTAGTACACACACACACGCCTGCGTCTGTAACCCTCTTCAACCTACAAGCAATCATTGTGTAGGTAACTTATTGGTACAGTCTGATAAGAGCAAATCTAAGAGAGTACTTACAATTTATAAAACGAGTACAATTAAGTACATATTTTTTCATGAATATGTACCTACCGTAAAGAAAATAAAAAAATACGCCGTGGTCGTGCTAGGTAGAACAACACGCACGCGCCAGCTACTTAAAATAGAACTACACATCCCCGACTGCATTTGTATGTATTCCAACAACACGCACGGCACGACATGTTGTTGGATGGAATACATACTACGTGCGTGGTACATTTCTTACAACAACGATTGGCGCGCGGTAACAGATGGAACTAACGCTTGATGACAGGTTCTTTGCGTAGAACTAGATGGCCCTGTAAACGTTCAGTCAAGTGCCAAAAGATCGTTGAAGACTTCTACTTCTGTAAGCAGCAAATAGTGAAGCAATAATATCACTACTTATAGATATTTCAATGGAATAGGAACTTTGTTCCAATTCGAATCGCATTTATTCATACAGTCTGTGCAGTAAGTCCGTCAAGTAGGCATTTCGTGATACTATATTACCTATGGCTACATTGTATTTAACCCTCTCGTCGACACATCTTATCTATCTATTGTTCTCCATTGTTCGACCGGTGTACTGAGAGTGAACCAGTTAAATAATTGAAACACATTATCTCATTAGGTATTTCGTGATAGGTACTATATTGTGGCTACAACGGCTACATTGTATTTAACCCTCTCGTCGACACATCTTATCTATCTATTGTTCTCCATTGTTCGACCGGTGTGCTTCTGAGAGTGAAACAGTTAAATAATTGAAACACATTATCTCATCATTTATTAATGTTAATATAATATAGACAATGTTCAAGGTACCTTTTAATTGGTTTTCAGAGCTTTTAAACACACTAAGACAATGAAACCTTCCATTTTGCCTCTTATCTTTTACAACTTTGCAAAATAACATTTCATTTCAAAAATCAATCTGATCATCATTATGACTAAATAATAAGATAAACATTGACTAAATCCAACTTTAAATTCTATTCAAACTTAATATTTATTTCTCGTACATAACATTGCAGACCCGTTTATCGTAAACAAAGTGTTTTTAACAAAGACCATAAGAAACAATAAAAACCTTTTACTGAAATATACAGCAACAATTTATGTTCAACGCATATGGTATCTACATATCGTATCGGGCGGCCGGGCCGACACCTGTCTATACAATACATACTTATAATACGCAACAAGAGATAATTCAATAGAATTACTATAACATATCAATCTCAACATGTGTATAGGTTGATGAGACAACGACTGGTCGGCGATTGCGACACGCGGGACGCGGCCGGAGCCCGGGGCTCCACGTCACCACCCGCCCACCAATCTACACTGCACCAACACCATCCTCTGTTACATACAAACTGCAATAGGCTTTCTATCAACTCTGTGACTTTGTTTATATCGGACTAATGCGCTTATTTCCAATTTTAAAATAACGGCCATTTTGCTTGTTTAGTTCCGTTTCCGTCCGCCATGTTGACAGAGAGCCTTGCCGCCATCAGCGAGCGGAAGTGACGTGGGCCGCGACGCCGCCGGCGGCGTCTTTCTTCGCTGTACACTCGCGCGCAGCAGAGTCTTGACACCGCGCCGCTCTCTAGACGAGTGTACCACGAGAACGCACACGACCACATCCTTGCGAACAATCCAATGCGAAACCGAGTGACAATTTGTTGATGAATAAACAATTAATTATATTACAATTTCCCTACCGTTTGAGACGCGTCCGTGGCAATGTCAATATGCGCAAGTTGATTCCTCAGTCTTTAATTGATGACCATGAGCAAGGAGAAGAACGGAAATGAAATAATGTAGAATGCAATTATATACAGATCGTGAGGTGTGGCGCGCGGCTACGGCTGGCGGCCGCCCGTGGCCGTGTGCGCATCCGCCGCCTGACGACCAAGAGTCGTCGTCGGTGATGCTCGAATGTTGAGTTGGACTTGAACGCACAGCCATTTTCCTAAACACAGTATCGAACCTTACCCTATCCTAGCGCACCCGACGGCTGCCACATTCCGACTCACTTGTACATACTAAACTATAGTAATTACAATAAACCACTCTATCAACCAAGTCAACAACATTTAGCTATTAAATTAAAGGGAGGCGAGACGCGGCTCCGTCTGCTAACCTTATACCTTCGTTACTCTGTAGAATGAAGAATGATTAATTACTAGCTAACTTAGCCTAACAACATTGAAATCCTTAACCGTAACATCGCTAACTGTAATTCAATAAGAGTGCGGACTCGTTAGTATATTGAACGGTGCTCGGCGACCGGCCGCTCCGACTACTCTACTTGCGGCTCCTCCGGTCGGTGCCGCCTCTGTGTGTCGGGGAGCAGCATACGGACGCGTTGCGGCACGCGTCGCTCTCCGCTCAGCGGCGACTACAAGCAGATTACTAATGCGCACTAGACGCGCGGAGGGCACAACCGTTGCGACATATCCATCAGTACGTACTCAGTCCGAGGTGTAAACCTTCTCGTATAAAAGCTACTCGTTCCGTCGCGTGTCTACTGTAGAGCGGGGTAGCGGGCGGGGCGGTGCGGGGCGTGCTGTATTTGTCAGTATCACAGAATCAGTATCGACCGTGTTTGCTACACGTGACGTCATGTCCGGCGAACGAACGTGCACAAGTGCAACTTCTAATAAACCGGCGATCCAATTTTATTATCTTTTACGAATTAAACATTTATTTCTGTTACACATCAATATCAATAGTTTATTTATTTAACTTTATTTTGTAAGTATCCACGATAATATACTCTCAAATATTTGTAACAACTTCAGGTATAACAACATTAACATTTTTTTCCAGTTATTTTAAATAATCTATACATACCCATAATAATGTTTATATGAATAATTATACCTACAGTCCACTGATCTACGTTGAATGTTGGAACTATGCTTTAGTGTCTCCGCGTCAGATAGTAGCAGCAGCGGCTGCGGCGGTGGCGCCGGCGCAGTGACGTCAGAGAGTGAGGCGAGAGCGAGACAGAGTGCTGGGAAACATGTAAGTGCGAATATTTGACACGATTTAACCTAGCTGGAATGTTTCACGATATTGCTATGCGAGGGCACGGTAAAGCATAGTTCAAATAACTAGAGGCAAGTCGAAACACAAGACAGTTGTAACAGAAGTTTGAGATTGTGTCGCAACAAAGATTTATAGTGAGAGTTTTGAAACTATATGAATAATTGACGAATGCACTAACTTATGTTCACTATCGAATTAGATCGACCAAATTGAGCTCGTATAATAGACATTCCCCAGGCATATGGTTGGGAGGCTTCCACTGGTACGCCCTACACTACAGGCTTTCGCACGCTCGCGACCTCTCCTCTGGCTACCTGCAAATTCAGACACTCGGCTCGACTGTCCTACAGATAGAGTTTTAATTCCTGTATGCCCAGGAGTTGGTTTACGGAGACCGTTTGGGCTCAAATCATCGCCGGACTTACAAACAATTTCGGACGTCTCGTCGCGAACATGTCGAATCCCGTAATTAATTGACATTCGATGATATCATTATCTACCCTCAAATACAAGTCTATAGTAGTTATCGAGAGAAAACACGAGAATGATGAACAACGTTAACTATTTTATGTTTAAAGATTGAATATAGCTACGAGAATGCAAACTACGCTGCGAACGTATGTACCTACATAACTGACATATAGTAACAACACTACAACAACGGCATCGGATGTCGTTGGACAGTTGAAGAGCTTACAACAATGTTAGAATTATCATTTACTCTTTTTAACATGCACGGAAGTACTCTTGATGGATTCACAAACCATAATAAATTTAATTATACATAATATGTATTTAAAGTTACGGAGGTCTCGAGAGTGCGTGACATCTCAATTCCATTTCTTAATCTATCGTAGATAACGTTTAAGCCGAAGTCGATTAACATAAGTTTTATTTATTTCTCATTAACTTTTGTACTTCATTCCCTTCTTTGATGATAACAATAAGTATATACCGCAATGTAACGGATTTTTTAGGACCGTGGTGGCTCTGGAGTTAGTATTTAACATTGGCGCCCAAGACGGGTCTCACTATAATGTTAGGATGGTTGCGGGTGCGGGTGCGGGTACCGTCACCACCGGACATGGCACTTCTGAGGTAAACGAACACAACTTAACTATGCGCCCGAGCCTGCGCGCTGCGAGCCGGGGCGCCATGTGAGACTGTCACCAAGTACCTTGACAGTGTCGAAAACAATCACAGTTTAATCATTAACCCTACAGCGAACGAATTATCATTATTAAACAATGGCGTACATTTCAAAAATAATAATTATCATCATAACTGTAAATAAGAATCTATATCATATTGTCACATTATTGAATAATAATATAATATAGAAAATCTGCTCCTTTCTATGTTTAAAATATATCATTCTCTAACAGTATGGACATGCGTTTTACAACGAATTGTACTTATAGCTTTAGATGAAATTTAGACCGACATTAAAAAAACATTCCTAACAAAATTAAAAAAACACTTTTTATAAATGTATAAAAAATAAAGATCTTCACCGAGAGAAATTAGGAATGACAACAAATTCAAACTGACCAGATTCAACAATTGCTTCGAGAATAACAGAATTAATTTGCATTGTACTTTCTTTCTTTCTTTCAGCAGCTATGACATACATTAGATTAGTTATATTATTACCGACTTTGGTTAGGACACTTTTTGGCTCTCACAGCTGCCCTCCGAGGGGCACTATCATTATGTCTGTATGTATGTTATGCGTGTGTGTGTGTGTGAATGAAGCGACGATGGGGGTTGAGCAAATATCACAACCGACCGCGGGATGACCTGTGACGTGAGTGACATGAACCGGAGACAAGGGAGATGGCCGACACCATGTGTCAACCGATAACATACAAATATCCTACACTATACACCTCACGTAACAAATTAAATTAATAACTTATTAATGGTAACATTTACAATGAAATCAACGGTGTAAATAATTGTGTGGGCGATAATATACAAAAATAAAAATGTGTATGGAACAGGAATTTCCGTGACAGGAGATATCACAATCGTACTTTTCGTAACATTAAATCTTAAACAACAAACCTCTGCTAGGCAGAATTGAATAATTACTTGTCATTTAGATAAAACAGAAATATAATAATAGTAGGCTACTCTATATAGTATGCATACATAAAATCAATATACACAATAGTATTTCAAATTGTAAATAGGTAATTCATTGTATGCGTCGATATGGACCGAGCTACCGACGACATTGCACGGGCCCGTCATCTGAATATGTTCGTTGTAACTACAACCGTCTGCCGCCGAAATACGGTTTAATATAGCGGAGCAGCACGGCCCATATCGAGAGCTGTCATTCATAAAACATAATTAAAACAACGTAAAATTCTCTTAACTACACTCAGGTAACTCGCGCCACTTCTCTTTTACATTATTGTAACTTATACCCATCGAAATATTCCAAGTCACCCCTATATTATTATTATGCCGAGTGACCCCGCGCCGGCGCATCGACAACGCGTCGTCCTGCGATCAAACAGTGTTTTGACTAGAATACCTAGATGCTACACTACAACGAAACACGGTAGTAGTACTCGAGCGGGCCACCCGGCACCACTAAACCTCTGTACTATTCAACACTTGTACTTACTCGTATTATTGCAGTGTGCAAACGCGACACTTAAGATTGGCGCCCTAGTTGGGCCCATTTTTAAGTTTGGCGCCCAACGCGTGTCGCATTTGCACTCGAAACCCGCCTAGCGCAATAGCCAGCTACTCGTTACCGGCGGGTCTGTCGGTCGCTTACTGCATAAGGTTGGAGAGTTGGTTGTGGCGGGTCCGCTTGAGCTCCTCCTCCTGAATCTTCTGCTCGATGAGGAAGTGCGCGTTGGTGATGGCGGTCTGGTGGCCGGTGATGGTGACGATGCGGTTGCGCGTGCCCGGCGCGAACGTGCCCTTCTTGGAGATCTGGATGTTGGCGCCGGACATCTGCTGGATCTCCACGAGGCTGCGGCCGCCGGGGCCTGCGGGAGGGCAGGGAGCGTCATCAGTAGACAGTTCGCAAACTCGAAGTCATCCAAACAAAAGCGATACTAGATACAGCGGTAAAAGAGAGTTTTCGGTGCGTCTGCCGCAACGATAAATCTCAATTACAGTTACGAAAGTCAATATATAAATAATGCATCCTTCCCTGCAAAAAAAAATCGTTTTGCCACCTTGGTCAGCAATTTATTTTTTTGTATCAAGAAATCTAGTCATATCTTACATCTAGTATTTGAGTTGCAATCGATACAAAAGATACTGGGCACAATCGTGCCTCTGCCACCGCATTCTAGAAAAAGCTTGTGCTATGTCTATAAATAATAAATCAGCGGCCACTCACCGAGTATGGCGCCGACGATGACCTCCGGTATCTCGACGTTCTTCGTGTCCTTGCCGCCCGCGTCGGCCGGCGTAGGGCTCTTACTCATCGGCAGCGGAGCGCCCAGCGCCGAGTAGCCGCCGACGCCGACTCCGCCCAGCGAGATCGGCGCGACCGCCGCTGCGGGCCGAAGCGCCTCGAATGCAACCTCCGCGAAACGCTCTAGCGAGCCGCCGCGCGCGCCGCCGCCTGCTGACGTCACGTCCGGTTCTAGTCTAGTCGGGGGTCGGCGAGCGGGATGGTACGATAGAACGTTCCGCGCTGGGTTGGGTGTTGTGTTACCGATGGGGTTTAGTTGCGGTTTTGTCGCAGCGCTGTTTTGGTCGGTTTGTGGGTTTCGGTTTGACAAAGTTACTTTATTTAGTTATACTATTCTAAATTGAATATTGTCTTCTTAACGATTGTATTTCACAAAGCAAGTATGTATATAATTTAGCAGCAATCTGTGACCTTGAATGCATTTTTTTTATCAGGTTACGGACACTTACTAATGGCCATTTAATTTATCCCTAAATTACTGCATAATAAAACCAGGTATATGCATTTCAGTATAGCGGCATAATTTTAATTACGTTAGGTAGCTGCTGTTGTAAAAATCCTTCAGAAATAAAACAATATTTAACACTGAAATCGGACTTGATTTAATTTGATTTTTTTATAACAAATTCATCAACTTTACAATCTGTGCTATTCTCTAGAGCACACTCACTAAAATTATTGACAATATTAGCTCCGACGCTCTTCCGCGGTTGCCATAGATTCTATTTACGAACTCACTTTTGAATTAGTTCGTCAGTACATTAAAGTTATTCAAAAGCGAGTTTGAAAATGGAATCTATGGCAACCGCGTATGAGCTGTGGGAGCTAATCAAGCTTGTCAAGTAATTTTAGTGAGTGTGTCCTAGAGAATAGTTCATCTCATGCACTGTGACTGTGAGTACCTACACACTCTGTACTGTAGCTCGTCACGCGGCATCGTGGATGGCGGTACCTATACCTACACACAGCTCTGTACTGTAGCCGAGCTCGCACTCTCGATACGATGATATCCTCACTTTTCTTTCTGCCTTTTATTTTTGTCTGTGCCCGAACCTGCGACATAAGACTACACCGTTTAGCTGTCTCATCGTCAGTGCACCTTTGTCAAACCGAATGCCCTTCTATTTACAGCAATACTCAGGAAATGCTAGTGCACATAGACTCGATATACATACAAGTGTACATAACATAGATACATAGCGGCTTCATGTTGCTGTAGCGACTAATATATGCTCCGGTAAGAGTTACATAAATAGACACGGATGTTGTAGGTTTGTTCTCTGAAAATGGTTACATACTCAGATAGGCAGATACATATTTATTACACATTAATATTCGTTGTATAACAATATTAGCTATTAAAAAAAAAGTGAATACAACAGCTCGTGAGAAATAATATTACATAGTGTGTGTGGCAATTACATATCGACTGTGTGTTCAAATAGCATGCAAGAAATAAGCAGAATGGTCTACGCTCTAATCTAAATATCTGTAATGTTAATGAATGATCGTACACTAGCATACCCTGCATCAACTGTCAATCATGTGAAGTAAAGTATAGTTTCCGAACAGCGCTGTGTCGGGCGGAAAGAAGAAGAGATCGCGAAGAAAGAACAACTATTTTGAATTATAACAAGGATATAAAATTAAGGGGGCGATTTATATAATTAATTGATGGATTATGAAGATGTATATTTTTTTGTTTATGGCACAAGAGGGCGGACTTAATGCTTCAAGCATTCTCTACCAGTGAACCAGTCAGTCAGTGTCATACCTAGTAGAGAAAATAATCTTTATTAATAATAATTAAGTTGTTCTTTCTGTAGTTTTGTTGGGTGCGCCATTGAAGAGATGTCGGGAAACTGGAATCAGTATCTTGTATCAAACATCATGTCATAAGTTATTTGAAAAGTTGTGTTCCGACATACTGATCGATGGCGCGGAGGAGAAATGTTATGTATTGCCGAAAAAATGGTGGGTAGGTAATGAAATAGAAAGCGATGTTCACGGAATTTGGAAAAGCCTTCACTACGTTGTGTCGTGAAAGTTGTGTGGTGAACAAATCAAAGTTTAAAGCCAATGAGAACTCGGGAGTTATTCGTGAGAGTCAGCAATACAACACTTTCGGCTTACGAGTACAAACTAGGCATGCCATTACAGATACATAGTCGCTAGTCTAGGGAAGAAAGAGTCTTCCACCAGCAAGTATTGAGAGGATAGGCGGGCACAGCCGTTAATGGCTCGGCGGGATTGAAAGGAGAATGGGCATTTGTGACCCAGGCCCGACAACAACGAGAAATATATATATATTTTTTGTTTTTTTTTTCAGTGTCACAAAAATATATAATTTTTATATTCAATATCAGTGGCTAACATAGAAATATAATTGCTTTGAAGTTTCTTCATATTCTATATGTTAGACACTGACATTGAATATAAAACTGAGATAAGTCTCGTTCCTATCCGGCCTGGGTAAATTTTATATGGATCGTGCCCATTCTCCTTTAAATATTGAAATATGTTCACAATGTATATATCGATGAAATAGAAAGATCGAAAAGGAGCTAAAGATCTATCGGTTCCCGTTACAATAAAAAGCTGTGATGCCCTACATCGTATCCCGGCAACTTTTACTTGTAACATTGCAAAATAAAAAACATTGTCCTGAAATAAAGTAAAATATTCCTGAAAGGACTATCTATCCCCTCAATATTTTGTTAGTAGAAAACAAAGTTCAGAAAAAGTATTTTGTAAAACATCAAACAGCCAATCAGAAACCAGAACCAAATGAGAAGCGGTGCAGGTATTGTCAAATTTTGAATTTGGAATACAATGTGGTCGAAATATGAGAAAGCAACAACATGGTACGAGTAACATTCGACCCCCTCGTAGGCTAATCATAATGGGGTAGAAAACTGTCAAATTGTTCCACGTAGAGGGCGCTAAGTGTTTGTAACAAACACAGAATAAGAAAGCAAAGAGTTTTGATCATCCGAGTTTACAAATAACTCACAGAGTGGTACAGAGAGGTTAAGCAACCAGTTTCGAATTAGAAAATGAATTGTCAATATGCAATATGCACAGAACTTGGCTGTCGACAATATTTTGGCATGTGACAAACACACAGCGCCCGCTACCGAAGTTTAGAGAAGATTTTTTCGTGTCGCAATGTGTTACTTGATTAAGACAGACCACAGTGGTTCCGTAGTAGGTCATTGGGCTCGGATGGCAATGATTGAGCTAAGCCATGATATCTCGCTCAGTTACTCACTAATTGTCATACTACCTAAGGGTATAAAAGGTTTTGCAATCTATTGTTCGCAACATTTATTTTTCGGTACCCGAAGTGAACACATCCAATTAGTCATCAACCGTGTTATCGCCAAGCGGTTAAATTAGCCGAAGACGCGACGCGTGTGTTCAAGATCCAACTTGTGTGTAACTTGTTATTTTGCAATGGACATTCAAGTTACAGGTATGTATTATTATTTTACTTCACTATTTTGCATTTTTAATCTACTATTGTTTTTTAAAAAGAGTGCTACGCCGCCGTAGCATTTCTTACGTATTTATTTCTGTATATTTTTTATGTTGAAGCTTTTACTTATGTTTGTATCTACTTGTGCCAATAAATTTAGTATAAAAATATAGGTTGAAACGTCTACTACTAGGCCTTTAAACATTTATTTGCGAATAGTTGCAGTTGTGAGGGGCAGCCAGGGTCTACGCCGCGCGCCTGGGCACGTAGCACGTGCTACGAAATATTTATTGTATTTTGATTCGCGTTTAACTTTTTCTTGTTTTGTTTTAGGAACTAGTATTAATTGTGTTCTTTCAAAAGAATGCATCTACTAGATACTTGGCTGTATATTTAAGACAGCAAATCTGAACTGGAGCGGTGGCGTCGAGTTTTTCAAGCCCTGATACAATTGCTGCGAGAATGTTGAGAATTTGATTGCTGATGACTTGGAAAAAAGAGTTTCTAATCTTTATACAAGTTTAGTCGTATATCCGATTCTTTGTACAGACGGTAAAGCTCTTCTTTCACAGAAAAAACAACATGTCCAGCAACAGTTTAGGCAATGACTTGATCTAATAGCCGACAAACCGCGAAGTGGAGGAAGTGGCATATCCAACGACGGAAATACTGCCAGAAGGTTTTTTCTAATTCATCTATTTCAGCGGAAATAACTGGATTAGATATAAATCTTATTAATTGATGTCATAATTTGCTGCAGTGTCTTTCGTCGATTCGTGATACAAAACTAATAGCGCTTTTAAAGAATATTCTTTAGACACAGCACGTAAGCTTGTTGCTACCTATCCATGGTATAACTTGCCCTCGTCTGTACATACAAGGTCCTCATTCATGGGTCGGAAGTAATTGAACACTCATTATAGCCAATAGGTGAGCTCTCGGAAGAGGCCGCCAAATCTTGCAATAAATTAGTAAAACAATTTAGGCGTGACAACACGAGGAAAATGTCTCGGGTTGTCACAAAAACCGACTTGATACACAGACTTCTCCTAAATTCAGATCCTTATATCTCTGGTATAAGACGGTTACCACAGAAGAAGTCTATTCTAACAAAAGAGGTATTCAATTTGTTGTCGATATAGAATAATACATAATAAACACTAGATTAACATTATTTTAGATATAAGTCCTATTATGTAACTGTTAATATTTAAATATATTTTTTGTCTATTTCTGTGTTTGTAGTTAGATGATAGTTAGGTGGTACTTACTTTGTTTGTAATATAAAATTTGAGATTAATAGTTATTAAGTTTCAATTCTTTTCGCAAGTATAATAAATGCATTATTTTTTTAAATAAAATAAGTTTTTAATATTAATTTGTTTTGTTTATATTGTATTATAACCTAAAGTATTAAAACAAAACATAATAATAATAATTAGCATTGATAGAGACAGTCATTACTATCGCGAAACCCTATGACCGCCACTCTTAGGGCGCGGAACCACTGTGCAGACCCGAAAAACGAACGTCAACTCTAAGTTATGCCCTGCCCCCCTAAACAAAGTAAAACGCTAACGCTAGCGAAACGAAACGATAACTTTTTATGTATGCGACTTGACATTTGGCTTCGCTAAGGTGACGTCACGTAGTTAACATTGTCTACAGGCACTGGTATACTCTGTTCATTCCTATGATTAACTTTTGACAGTTCCTTATTCCGTATACATTTTTCACTGCAGACGTCAAAATAGTATGGATGTTGCTCATATCCGACCTTCACGTCTTTCCCGGGTAGAACCTGTCCAGATCTCTAGCTCTGTCCTGTTCAGCCGCTCGGATGAACTTTTTATCAGAAAGGCGGTATGGTTTTTGGGCTGTCAAAAGCTAATCGTTTATATTCTCTCGCTAGAACAGCAGTCACCGTGCGTCGGTACTACTCACTACTACTCACTACTCATATGCCGTCGCCTGTAATATTGCCATTTGTCTGACAATATTGACCCATACAATATACAGGTGTAACAGACAAGTGTAGTCATATTTTAGGGGCTTCTTAGGGAGATCATTCTGAACATCTTTCACTATGAAAACGATTTCATCAGAGCAACTTTATTTTTCACTCGTTGTTCTGAGCCCCAAGCAGGAATATTTGACAGCGCGTCAAAGTGTTCGAGTTCAGATAAAATGAACCTTATGATGACATCGTACATAACATTCAGTGACATTTCAATTCCAATACTTTTTCGATGCGTATTTTTTTCTGCTACCCACAGAATGATGTCCATAACCACCATCACCTAACGGCCTTTGCGTTGCACCTGCAGTCCCACAAACGGCAACACTACCGGCGGCGGCGGCGGCGCACCCGCAGCGCTCACTCACCGAGGCCGACCTGCCCCATGTTGGCGAACACGGCGCCCGGCTCCTGCGCGTGCGCCGGCACGGGGAAGTAGGCCGGCATGGCGGCGGCGGGCAGCGCGGCCGGCAGCGACAGCGACAGCACGCCGTGCTTGCACAGCAGCGCCAGCGCGGACGAGATCTCGGAGATGCCGCCGTCCGAGTGCCCGGACTGCCGGAGCGCCACCTGCGGACACCGATACGCATCTTTACTCAAAGGACAATGCCAATTTTCGTATGGAGAGAGCGTTGCCTGTTTTTATGCTGTGCTTTTATTAGGTTTTTGAGATCTAATTTGAGTCTCCTAGGGGCAAGTTAAATGTGGAAACGTAATCATAATCATAGCGTAATCATAGCTCAGCTTGGCTCGGTGATCCGGATCGTTCGTTGAGGTTAAGCAACACCAAGTGTGGTCGATTTTAGGATGGGTCAAGTCCCGCCTGTCTCGACTGGACGGCCAAGTGTTGCTGCGTACCTTGATGTGGTCGATGGTGTGCTGCGTGACGGGCGCGGGCTGCACGCCGCCGCTGCCGGGCGGGCCGAGCGACAGCGACAGCGACAGCGTGCCCATCGCGCCGCCGCCGTGGCTGAGCACGGAGCCCACGCTGACCCCGGCGAGCGCGTGGCTCTGCGGGGAACCGGGGGAGGGTGAGGGACAGAGCTATCTATCTGAGGAGGTGAAATTCAAACGTGATTTGTCCTTTGGATAAGAAACCGAGAAATAGCTGATTCGATTGACGTTTACTGAAAACGTCGTTTTGTATTGGACAAACTCGTTTTGTTTTTACCACCACTTTTACTCGATAAAAATACTTAGAAAAAGGCACATTTTCGTCGAATTTTTCTTCTACAAAACAAGCGGTGCATGGGCAAGAGAAAAATTGCATTCATAACTTGATTTTTGTCTTTTTTGACAGACCAATCACGTTTTGAATGTTACCTTCTCATCTATCCAGAGTCCAGCACCCACACGGTGAGTAAAAACCTCTTCATTGCTCCATTAATTGCAGTCTTGGCGACTTGATCCACTGTTGCCCAGCAGGAACGGAGCTAATGGAAACAGCGTATAATGCTGTCCCTCGTCTAGGTAAGTCACCACATTTGCTACCTGTGCTGCAAGCCAACTAGAAGCTGTTTGGCAACTGCTGCTTGAAGCAGGTGGTTGGTGACATTTGACGGAACATGCTTGACAAGCGTTTAGTTGGCTTGGTGCAGTAGTATAATCACTACATTATTATGATCAATTAGTCCAAATTCGCTCAATTCCCGCTGCTGGGTACAGGTCATCTTTACTAAGTCTCTACTCCGGTTCTGGGACTCCGAAAAAAATACTTTTTCTTTTAGATTTTCTCGCGATACGCGTTCAAATAGAACGTACACACAAAGATGTTTCCCTCTACCAAATGTAGAGAGTAGAGTGACAAGCGTCGTAATAAATCTTATACATAAATACAATAGGAAAGATATCTATTGATAGATAGTTGCATATATAAAATACTATACAATAAATGAATATGGAATATAATGTAGGTAACTGGTGATTTATATTGATTGTGTCATGTGAGAATGATATGACATTTGTGTCGTGTCGATACTTAAACACGCTCACATGTGGTTTTGTATACAATTCCGTAGTAATTTGTACATGTGCAGTGCATGTATAATTAATTACATAAACAAATACATAGCAGATATACAGGAGTAAATAGACATCGAAGCGTGTTAACTGAACGAATAAACAGAGCGTTGGTACAAAGAAACGACTGAGAGGAGCAGCGTAAAATATCATCAAATGTAAACCACATTACGAGTCAGTGTTAAAATTTTGATAATCGTAAATGTCCTAAGCGTTTAGAAGCTACCTATAGCTGGTAGGCTGGAAAAGAAGTGTCTGAAAAGTATTTCAGTCGGGTAAAGCGCTCGTTCAGACTACAGCGGGAGCCGCGCGGTTTGAGAATCGTGCGGGCACCGCGCGGGTCTATTTCCTTAGGAATGTATGTAATCGTTCGGACACAACCGTGCGGTTAGTTCAAAATAGACCCGCGCAGTGCCCGCACGTTTCTCAAACGTCGCGGCTCCCGCTGTACTCTGAACGAGCGCTAAGTTGTCGACGGGCCGTACGTACTCTCGCCTTTACTACTAGCGGCAGAAGGGTGTCATCCGACTGAGTGATTCGGTCGGGTTGGTCGGGTCGCAATCGTCGCCCGGCCCTACACTCGCCTCTACTCCTAGCGGCAGAAGGGTGTCATCCGACTGAGTGATTCGGTCGGGTTGGTCGGGTCGCAATCGTCGCACGGCCCTACTCTCGCCTCTAGTCCTAGCGGCAGAAAGGTGTCATCTGACTCAGTGATTCGGTCGGGTTGGTCAGGTTGCAGAAGTCGACCGGCCCTACTCTCTACAAAACCCTAGCGGCAAAAGGGTGTCACCCGAGTGATTCGGTCGGGCTGGTCGTATCGCAATCGTCGAACGACCCTAGTCTCTACACCCCCCTAGAACCAGAAGGGTCGTGTCACCCGAGTGAGTTCGAGTCGACCGGGCTGCAAACAACAAGGCGGGAGCGTGTGTAAGCATCTGACCTCGTTCACCTCGGCGGCGGGCACCGCGTACGGCGAGCCGGTCGGGTTGTAGTTGGCGACGGGGCCGGCCACGTCCGCGTACGACACGTTGGGACACGAGCCCGACTGCGGGTCGTCCACCACCTTCTGCAGGATCATGAGGCACGCCTTCTTGTTGTTGTCCTTCTCGCCTGCAACCGGAGAAGGGAATATGTTCAACTTATTATTATTTTGAGCCCAAGGCCTCTCTCCTTCCCACTCTGGGCGATCCTAAAGCCAGCACTCCTCTCTCCTCGGTGTATTTCCTTAGACTTAAGTAGAAATACATAACATTGTATTTTTAAGGCTCTGACATTTTAAAAGAGGTACGGGGGAATTTTTTGCCCTTCTTTGCTCCATCCCTAAGTCCACAACTTCCGAACGGGCGGTAGTATACAAAAATATTAATATTATATTGACGTTGACTAAGTAATCTGTCTACGCTATTACAGACAGAGACAGTCCGTCACTCAACATATTTAAAAGTCGGTTGAAAGAACACTATCTTTCTCTACCATATTAAAGTACTTTTATTTAGGTATATTTGTTTAAAATATTTATATCTATAAGTCTGGTATCGTATTTTCAAGTAGTTTATTGTTTTAACTTATTTAATGTTGTGCACATGGTGGGTCTACCTGTTGTTCAATTATTTCCTGTCCATCCTAGGTTTGCTGGAAGAAATCTCTTAATAGAGATAAGCTCGCCTTTGTCATGTGTTGTCCACTTTGAATTGTAAAATGTATTATTTTGTGCAATAAAGTAATGTATTATTTTGTGCAATAAAGTATATGATATTAGGGTCAATAAAAAAAATTTAACTTGAACTTGCACCCTCGCCTTCCGCAACAACACCTGCTTCCGCGCTCGGCCGGCTGCTACGAGTGCATGTATCGACTACGCACTCCTGGCGCGCGCGCCGTCAATCACTGATTTTTCCTCGCAAAATCTACAGAAGATGTATACCTCGGTCTCGATAGTGATAAAGGAGCGCGTAGTCTATACATGGCTCAAGCAGTCATCAACAGATGTCGCTCGAAAGATCTAGTTATGGAGTTTTCCTGCAAAGGGGCTTTTCGTGAAAATAAGTTGGGTGCTTTTGAAAGGTAAAGTTCTAATATGGGAAAAATTGCAAGATTCTCGGCCAGACCCTACAAGGTGGTAGGTGGCCAGTGGTAGGTGTCAGGTGGCTGGTGCTAAGTGGCAGGTGGTAAGCAGCAGGTACCGACCGACAACAGTGATGCACCTCTCCTGCAGCGACAGCTCCTTGGCCTTCTGCGAGATCTGCACGTACGAGCCGCTCTGCTCCTTGATCTGCTTGATGTAGTTGCCGCCCTTGCCGATGATCATGCCCGCCGTCGAGTTCGGCACCAGGATCTTCACCTGGGGACAACGACACACTGCGTTTAGCATCACCATCATCATTATAGAGGCACATCACTGTCAGGCTGTGGCAGTGCGGTTGACAATGTTGTCAAAGGTATCACGCTGACACAATAACGCGAGTTCGGTTTCGAACCACAGCCGCGCCGCGCCGCCCGCGTGGTGTGAGACGCTTTATAGAATTTTGTGTATTTGACAGCCGCCCCGCTACCTTCCCGCCGATGCCGATGGTGTGACGAAGCTTAAATCGTCTATCTGAGATGATTTAAGCATGGACACCATTGGACACCTGGAGCTGCAAACGTGGCCAAACTTATCGGCAATCGTGATCAAACTTATCGGCAAATGTGGCTAAACTTATCACCATAGCTGGGGCGATGGTCTAGCCCCCAGTCTCGCAAATAAGTATTGAACTACTAGTTAAATGTTAGTGAAACTCTCCCACCCAGTGTAGCAAAAGGCTAGCGTAACGCTAAGTCTGTTATTTCGTAGCTTACTCAGCCCACTGCTGGGTATAAGTAAATAGACCACTCCCACTAACATTATCTTAACAGCCCACTGCTGGGTCACGCTCATTCACGCCCAGCGCGCCATTTGTTCCCGTCCCTCCCTCTGATGTTATAGTCCCCTGCTGCTCCAAACATGGTCTACCTGATTGCTGAATGGACTAGTTTCGTTTCGTTAGTTTCGTAACATTTCGATTACCGCGAACCACAAGAATACCGTAAAGTCAATAAGTCTTATACGATGTTATTCGGTATACATATATCGGTACCTGTAATAACATAGCATAGCACAAGTTTAAATTAATAATCGGTTAAGTGCGGGTCGGTATCGCACACGAAGGGAACCGTACCATCGTACAACAAATCAAAAGCACTCAAAACAATAAAAAAAATAAACAAAAAGAAAATTTAAAAAGTTTATGCCTTCACGAGATTTGAACCGACGACCTCCGGATTGAGAGTCTACATCATACCGCACCGGCTAACCACAACCATGTGGGTTGACGCGAAACATGCTATCATATTTAAATGTGTAGTATATGTGTCTATGACATGGTTGCTATGACAATAAATAAACAGTTTCAGTCAAGATCTCCATTTTGAAATGCGTAAGTGTATCTAAACACGTCTCTTGTATCGGGGCCCCCTTTAATTTGCAATATCTCTCGTATTTCAGTATTTGTGGTTGGTGCGGCAACAGATATACACATTCTGTGAAAATTTCAGCTTTCTAGCTATTACGGTTCGTGCAGACGGACCCGGTGACAGACAGGACGGACGGACGGACGGACGGACAGACGGACAGCGAAGTCTCAGTAATAGGGTCCCGTTTGGCACCCTTCGGGTACGGTACCCTAAAAAGTGTTATCATCGGTCTAGATTTTGATCATCAGTCGCCGGTAATATTATACAGAAAATGCAAGAGGTACCTACTAAGTAAACGTACATGTATCCAAAGCGAATTGATAGATTCCCCCACTGAGGGACTGTGTACGCACATTAAATAGGGTAATTTCGTTCTATACTGAGGTTCCATCACCTTCTATTACACTCAGCTGCATACAAGGTTTAGAAGGTAGTTCGGAGGTGTGTGCCCGGATTCAGAATGACAAGCGGAAGGACCGCGTTATGTAACTGGCTGGATCACGACTGCACTGCAGCTATGTGGGTTGTGATTGCGACGCGCCGTCGACGTCGTCAGGGCGATGGCGGCCTAACAGACATCAAAACTCGACTGTTGAATAAGTGGGTCAACGTAAGCACTATTGTGCCTTTTCCACCCCGCATGGGACGCTAATTTAGTTTGATTTGAGGGGTTGCGGGTCAAAATGCGCTCAGAACATATATTTATGATAATTTACACACAGGCTCGTTGGCTAAAATGCCGGACCAAGATTCAAATTACAATATAACAGGCAAATAAACGTTGAACGCATTTGATGCTCCTATAGCACGTCTCTTTGAATAGGTTTTTAAAAACAGTGAAATAAGGAAGTTCCCTAACAACCTGTAATTAAATTTTAGGTAACTGGGAGAGTATTGAGTTTATACCTACGAGTACGTTTCCCAAAGTGGTAAACAAGCTGGAAATAAATTCTTATCTTCTTTGTGAACATTGCGTAACCAGCGGAGAAATTGAACATTACCTAGGTATTGTTGTAGGTACTGAGAGGCCTAATAAACCAGGGAATTTACAGAAAATTATGCCTGCAATAAGGGATGGAGTGGTGATGGCACTACGAAAAAATATAAAACTATTTGTTAGATAAAACTAATAAAGTTCTTTCAACCTGAAGTCGTGAGATGGTTCATCTATACAAGAAATACAGTCACAGTCATAGCACCCTTATTCGTGAGATGGTTCATCTATACAAGAAATACAGTCATAGCAGGCCCAGCTATATAAGTTTCTTAGTGTAGATACGTTTTAAAGACTACAATAAATTAATAGTCTTTCGATAATACTTACTACATCCTCAACTATGCAAATTAAAAAATAATGACTTTTGAGCTCAGATACGAACACACAAAGCTATTGCTTACGAAAGGTGCTCAAATGTGTGAAATCGTCGATAACAAAAAACCATAAGTCAAAGTGCAAGGTGAAGATCAGGTGCTCATTATTCCCTATTACGTAACGAGCGCTCGAAATGTCAATGTCGGTGCAACAAATAACAATACCTATACAACGAATAGCAACATAACATTCCCTCAACATTGAAAATACACACCCACGGACAGTTCTCATGGTGAACAATGAGACTTCCTAGCGTTTATCTTAGCTGCCATCAGAGGACGTTTGTGTAGTTGTGTGTACGTGTAGAATAGAATATGGTATTGGACTGCTAGTCGATATGGTATACTTTTCAGGAACTGTAAAACAGTAATTTTGTTCATGAGTTAGGTGAAATACTAACATGTAATCAGTGACCGATAAACGTTCACTGCATGTAATGTCATAATAATTTTGACATCATAAACACGTCGGGAAATGACGTCAGAGAGTTTTTTTAAGTGCTCTTCATTTGAGCGTATTCTGTCTGTGCATTCGTCTAGTCTAGGATGTAGAGACGATGCCGTAATAGCTAACAATATTTAAATAAATCCCAGTACCTAGGTACTTTACGTGTTATATCGAACACAATTAACAAAGCAATAAAACACATAATCAGTATAATGGTTGATAACTTGTACTTGGCATGGCACATGCGTAGCATAAACCTAACACGTGATAAAACCATTCAAGATTAATACTCGTTTGGCATTCTCGTATTCTTATGGGACGATATGATGGAAGTTTTGAATTTCTAAAGATTCGTCTCGGTTTGATTTGAGACTGTCTACAACCGTATTGATATTGTTACGCACGGACTATAATCTTGACCAACATAATTATCTTCGTCCATCTGACCAGGGCCACAGTTTTGCGACCATAGAGCCAATTGATAAATTATTGGCATGTACTGACAGATCTCATTGCAAAGAAGACAGAAACGCAGTTAAAGTCTACCAAATTTTAGGTCTACCAGAGTTAGCAAACCGCTCGGTGGTAGAGAAACTCTATCTATAAGATCGTTAGCGTAAGATAACTTATGTTTCTTGCCTATATAATACACAACGACATCTTTTATGAATGCAAGCAACTCTAAAAGGCAATCATCGCACTAATAAGGAAACCTGTTCTATTTTCCTGTAGATGCAGCAGCACGAATTAAGGCAGCAAATGAGTTATCAAACCGAGTTCTCAATCGAGTAGATAGCAACTGGCTGTTTTATCCGACCGGGGGAATAGAATAAAAGCCCCAGAACCTGGATGACTGTATGATTGTTACGTCGCTGTTACAGGTTCCCCCAACACAAGCAACACAAGTCTCAAGATGAAACGGGAAAACAGTGATCATGGCTGGTTTCGTTTGGCCCAGGAAGCTATAAGTTGCCTTTAAAACGAAGAGGCAATGAAACCAGCTGTGGGCGGAAACCAGCTGTCAATAATGATCGAGGTGACAGAGTATCATAGTGTATGGCCAGAAATGATTGTATTTTGCTGATTTCTGAAAAAACCCACAGCCACCGTCACGGATAATGTGATGTTCACAAAGCGTCACGCCATGCACGTCACGCCGTCACGACAAGAAGCTAGCCCATCGCCGCAGCTACTGAGATCGAATGTTACAGATAATCTTAATCATATTCTTGAGGATCAATCCTTGTCAACAATAATACGTTCACGACTACACACCAGTGAAGGAAAACGGGCAGCTTGCATCTAGCGGCGACCTTGCGAGGTAATCAACAGCCCGACGAGACGACGGACAATTGTTGTGCGATTGTTTCCATCCCGCTCGATTAGCGTCCACCTTTGTACTTTGCAACAGACAGACCGAATGCTTACGAAGTAAAATTCTGCTAGAATGTCAAACTGGGTAGTGATTACCTGAGCAGGAGTCAGTATTACCTGACAGTGACACACCACGACCATCATTGATGGTGTGTTTTCAACTATTAATGATATTGTGTGTGTCCTACTTTCTGTTTGGTTTCTTTCTTTTGATTTTGTCTTATGTGTTTCTGTCCTTGTAATAAACGTTTCTTTCTTTCTCTCTTTATTTCTGTAATTGATAGTATTTGTGTGTCCATCATCATTAGTTATTTTGATCATCATTAGACGTTTTATTTAGTTTTGAGCTTTGTTAATTTTCATCTATCCCGTTATCTTTCTCTATTACAAATTAAAATTGATGTTTTTTTCATATCTTATCTCTCCGAAATCTGATTTGATGATACAACTTGAGATAAACTGCCCCTGTAGTCACGTGATACTTTGCACGACAAAGGTCAATTCGCATGCATTTTGGCGTCGTACGTAGCGGGTAATAAGTTAGCCAATAAACTTGGTTAGGGGAGCTGTTAATACAAGCACCGAAGAAAACGTTAGTGTTTATCCTTGGAAGGTGGCAAAATAATAGTCTTCTCAGATGAAGTCAACGAATTTGTCATTAACTCCATAATTCATAATCATTTAGACCGACTGACACATACTATCAACAAAAATTCGCCTCTGTCTTGCACTTCTGTATGCCTTTGCTCTAAGGTAACGTTCGAAAAGTGTATCACCGCGGCGGATGGTACTAAACTAGACGTATGGATAGAGTAGAACAAGGACAGAGACTATCTCATTAGAATTACAATTTATTAATGCATTCTTCTTTAGGTCCTGTTTACTGCGACTATTTGGAAACATCGCGTATATTGGCTGTGTGATTAGAATGTTATCTTGGGTTTTCATCTTCCTTTATTCTCTAGTCTGCGCTTAATAGAACGCTAGGTACTAAACTAAAATTTAAATTTAGCAGTTATTATGAGAAGCCTTGAATTTTCATCAATGAGTCAAACTGTCAGTTATTCCATCTCAATGGTCTGAACGTACAGTGTCTACGAAGGTAAAGATGATAATATAGTAGGCAAGGAAATCTCCTATTAATCTCTGCTTTTAACCTCAAAGATACTACTATAACTACATTAGAAAAGAGTCGTCAAAATCATTGCCGACCTCCAATATGAGACGGCACCGGAAGAAGGTCACAGGAGTGACCCTTGCAATAATCTTCAAGAAACATTTCAGTCACCGGCACTGAACATTGACTTTCAATTCTAAAACCAGACAGGAAAGGTTGACAGTGCATTCCTGAATTAATTGGCTTGGTAACAAGAACGATAGGAAACAGTGGGTCTACCGCGCATGTGCCGTCGGCATCGGTGTCGGCTTCATTTTGACAGCCGACGGCGATTTGGTACCGCGCAATTTCCCCAACTGACGCGTTGGTTTGGATTTCGATGACGACGGCGAAAGAACGAATGATATTGTGGGACGAGTGATATTTTGACAGTCTACATAGTACAAAAAAAATATGTATAGCATTCAGTGATAGCATTAGTGTATTTGCCTTTTGATACCCTTTTGATTCAATCCGTGCGATAAGGGAAGACGGTGAAACCATGGCTTGGGTAGCCGTGAGGGCTGCTGCGGAGAAACAGCGGCTGAAGAAGATGAACATTACACGCAGAAGGATTGGGCGCGCACTGGCCCGGCTGATGTTGCTTCCCGATACCGACTTCGTTGGGCGGTTTCGCTTATCAAAACCCAAATTTGTGCGGCTATGTGAAGAGCTTATACCGCTCTTGCCGCCCAATGAAAGAGCCAGCGGGATTAGACCTGACATTAAGGTACGTATACGTGGACAATCGCTCGCAAATTATGGCATAAAATTTCTCAGTAGGTAATGTAAGAGCCCTCGCCCACGGCGACCCTTTGCAGTCGCGATACTGTCGCACGTTCGCATCGATACAGTCGCGATGCAACTTTGTGGTCAGCGTCAGGATGGCTGGTCACTAAATATATAACGTCGTATATAACGTTGAAAATATGACTAATAATTGCTTCCCAATTGCTTCTATTTGCTTCCTATAAGTAGATAATTGCTTCCAATATATTTTAGGAGAAATCAAACATTTAAGGGTGACCAGCCATCCTGACGCTTACAACTTTGTGGAGTGAAAATGCATGACACTTCTTTCTTCTGTGTATTTTGGCAGTAAAGGTTGTTACAATAATCGCCCAATTGCCATATTAAAAAAGTGAAGCAAAGTGACATCATTTACTTAATATATTATTATATTGCTTAATATATAAATAGCCCATGACTGAGGTGAATAATAGTGTTTGATTGACCTTATACACAGGTACCTATTCTTTTACAGATACTGGCTTCACTGAATTTTTATGCTACTGGTAGCTACCAAGGTAGTGTGGTAGGGTGGCAATGACCTTCTTCACCTGAGCCAGCAGTCAACATCCGAATGCTTGCGTGATGTGACAGACGCACTGAACACTCCTGCCATTTTAAGGAAATATGTCAAATTCCCACAATCCCAGGCGGATCGAGTCGCTGTAGCAATGAAGTACGTACAGTACGAGGCCATTGTTTTGGCACGTCGGGTCTCGTCTCGCTCTCTCTCTCTGTCCCCCGCCAAGTCAAACGTCGAGTATCATACTAGGGGCACGACGCGACGTCGGGTCCCGCCCCGAGACGTGCCAAAATAATGACCCTTTACTGTACCTATTTTCTATTGCACTAATGGGTAGGAAGTAACAATAAGCAATCAGTCATTGAGCTATAATTTAACTTTACTTTTTATGTAAATTGGGTTGGTTGATGATAATGATGATAGGTAATAATAAAGATTTTTAGAATTTATATTTTTTATTCAATTATTAAATTAGATTTTTAGTAAAAAGATACAGGAGGTGTATTTTTGAGGTCTGCGAAAACCAATTCGCATTCGAAAGCGCTACTTTGATGTACGAGCGTGAATTGAAGATTCATTTTGAAGGCCTCAAAAATGCCACTTCAGATACTAAGTATCAATTATAATTGATCCTACTACTAATGATAATTATCATTAGTGGTAGGATCAACTAACACATTGATGGACACAGGACAAGATCTAGTGTTAGAGGACGTCGCATGCAGTTGTGTCCATCATCATCAGTGTGTTAATCTGGGCTACAAGTCCGCCCGAATGCGGCAGCGAAGTCTTCGCGCATGTTGGCGATATCTTCCTTAATTTCGGTTGGCTGGCGGCCTAGGCAGTGGGACTGGCATCAGTGGCGCGTCGAAGGCAGGGGTGCAGACGACTTCTACGTCAGCATCAGGCAAGGGTGGGCTTGGCGGTGGAGCCATTTCTTCCTGAAGCTGTAAATGGGCAAAGTAATTAATCAACGGTAGATTGGTCACAAAACAAGTACCAAATATTGTTTTAGAGTAACATTTTGTATATGTATGGACTTTTTTTGCTGTAGATAAATACCCAGATAACACAAATGCTCATCACACAAATGTTTAACATCAAACCCTCGACCTCTAGCACAGCAGGCAGGATCACTACGGAATGCGCCAAAAAGCTGTCAGTAAAGTTTACCATGAATACAGAAATAAGCAAAGAAAAGCAAAAACATCATACATCGAATGGGATTCTAACTTCTGCATCCCCCACCACCGCCTGTTTGCCAATAATGGAGAAGATCCTCTCTTCCACTGGGGTTAAAACTTCAGCGGAAGGTGGACCTCCTCCTGTCCCTTGCCTGTGCACTTCTTGCTCCCCTACCTTCTTCTTGACGCGATATTTAATGTCGCGCCAATACTAAACATGCAATTAAGCAAAAAATATGATGAAAACAAAATTATAAGTAGAAAAACACAACACCAAAATACACACAATACACACTTACGTCACGCCACTGTGTGCCCGTTTTTACGTGCCCCATGACTGCATTCAGTCTGGCCGCCAACTCCTCCCATTGCTGCCTAACAGTGGCCTTGCCCTGAGGCGTATCCAAATACTGCCCCTTGGCCAAGGCCCTGTGCTCCTCCATGTAAATAACCATCAGTTCCATCTGCGGGAGACTAACTTTTCTCGCGGCAGGCATCTACAAAATACATAGGAATGAATTCACTGTAACAGGCTAGGTATCTAATAAATTTGGATTATAATAAAAAGCAAAACAATGTTTACTTACTTTCTTCTTCTATTTTAATCAATAAAAAACCCTAAAAATAAATAAACAATTTTATGTTCCGTTACCGGCACACGCGTTTAAAGAAAATTTAACGAAAAACATTAAAAATAGCACAGTACAGCTTGAAATTAAATTACTTTTTCAAGAAAACAAATAAACAAAGAACAATTGTCCTAATACGTATTTTTAAATCAACAAATTGTAAAAATATTTCAACTACTTTTTTTTGTGCGGAGTTAAACGATTTGAATAAAACGGAACGCAAGACGACGGAGTACCTATTTTCATTCGGTCATGATGACGACGGTCACCAAGCCGACGCCAAATTATTTGCGCGGTACCTATCATCGAATAGCGTCGGGGCGTCGGCATCGTATTCAAGCGTCAATATCGGGATGAAGCCGATGACAGTTGCGCCCTTCTAAACCTCTTTGCCACTCTTTATAGCTGTAAGGATTCCGTACAGCTAGAAAGAGAGGCAAAGAGGTTTCTGGGAGGTAAAATAACTGTGAACGGAGTGTATGTTTTATTTACGAAATTGGCGGAATTCCTTGGGTTTTATTATTGAATAATAACCGACAGACAATCCTAAAAAAGAAGATGAAAGTAAAAAGTAACAACTCAGTAGTATTTATTAGATACCTAAATGTAGCCCATTAATGTCCCCACCGAGGGGCACGGGTCTCTTTCCGAATAGCGGGTGAGGTTTAGCGGTGGTTTATTATATTATTATTAAGCATATAATTTTATTATTATTCATTGGGCGGTAAGAGCGGTATAAGTTATTCACATTATTACGCACAAAATTACCTTTTGATAAGCGAAACCGCCCAACGAAATTCTTATCGTGAAGCAACATCCGCCGGGCCAGTGCGCGCCCAATCCTTCTGCGTGTAACTTTCATCCTCTTTAGCTTCTCTTCCTTCGCAGCAGCCCTCAAGGCTACCCAAGCCATGGTTTCGTCGTCTTCCTTCTTCAAACGAATCGAATCGAAAGGCAAGAAGGCAACCCAAGTGGTGCCGTATTGAAATGACACTTCAATTCGACGCGTCGGCATCGGCCGTCGGTTTCAATTTTCCTGCGCGGTAGCTTTTACGTCAAATCAACTGTCAAAATATCACTCGTCCCACAATATCATTCGTTCTTTCGCCGTCGTCATGGGGATTCCAAACTAACGGGAATTTGCGCGGTACAAAATTGCCGTCGGCTGTCAAAATTAAGCCGACACCGATGCCAACGCCACCTGAGGTAAAATAACTGTAAACGGTTTGTACCTCAGATCAATGAAACTCTTTGTTTTAACTACTTCCTTCCTCCAATGTCTGTAATCATGTCGTTTATTATATTTTATCTATGGTCATGTCAGTTGTCAATGCAATTTTATGTTCCGTTACCAACACACGCGTAAAGAAAAATAAATAAAAAACATTGTAAATAGCTCGAAATTAAACATCTTTTTCAAGAAATCAAATAAACAAAGAACAAATTGTCTTATGCGTATCTTTTAATCAACAAATTGTAAAAATATATCAAACTTTTTTTTTGTGCCGAGTTAGACGATTTGAATAAAACGGAACGCAAGACGACGGAGTATTTTCATTCAGTCATTATGTCGACGGTCACCAAGCCGACGCAAAATTGTTTGCGCGGTACCTATCATTGAATAGCGTCGGCGTCGGCATCGTATTCAAGCGTCAGCATCGGGATGAAGCCGACGACAGTTGCGCGGTAGACCCACAGGTTACCCGCATTGACGGCCAATACTGACTGTCTTCATTAGCAGGCGGCCGAGTTCACAAACGCCACTTGGCGCCGCCGGACGGCCACTCAATTATCATGTTCAGCATACGCTCATCGTCTGAACTTTCGTTAAATCTATAGGCAGTAAACATGCATAATGAAGCTGATTACATGTTTGTTGAAATAAGATTATGACAATATTGATGAACTGATTGACGTACCTAGTTTGTTTGTGGCCACACAATGTAATAATTAAAGCTCATGTGGACTGAATAAATTAATTCCGGCTATGAGGGAAATTAAGGTTTCGTGACATTATTATTTATTATAAACATAAACATTTACATATAGGCACATAAATTGCTTCTGGCCCCACACTAGGATACCCTGTGTCATGGGAACCAGAAACAGCGACATCACAAACATGTAAAAATCCAAGACCCGAGTTGGTTTTTTGTCCACAGCCCGGATTCGAACCCGGGACCTCTCGCATGGTAGGCAGATGCGCAACCGCCGCACCACAGAGGTCTGATGAACCATATGATGAACCGTTAGCTAAATAACCACTTTAGCTCTAGAATTCGTACAATCTACAGTTTGCAGGAGGAAATACGCATAGTAGAGAGTACAATCTACACATTGCAGGACGACATACGATTAGAAGAATAGAAACGCTATTTGACTTTTTTAGAGCTCTAAGTGGACCTTTTGCGAACTGGAACCTAATGCAAAATAGGCGTGTATGCGTTAAGTAAACCAAATGCCCTGAAAGTTACGAAAGACAGCGGCGTAGCAACAGCAATGGAGTCCGTTTGGTAAAAAGTTTCAGAAGACAGAAAGCGATATCATCAGCGATTGGAATACGAGCGACTTTAGATAAGCAAGCAGCCCTAATACTGTAATCAGCTAGTGGTGCAGCTAATGTCCCGTGTAGAAGCGTCGCGGCGACCATGTTTACTACAACGGATGTTACACTTGATCTATCGCGCGTTTGACCTAATTCCATGTTTGGCCACATCGCAGTCCCCGCGGCCGCGCTCGTTGATACGGGAGTACGGACTGTTAAAATAGGTCCTGCTCATTTTATGGGACTAACATTTAGGGTTATACAATTATAACGCCACGGCTTTACCCAAAGGCATAAGTTAAATTCTCCATTTTCTATGAGAGGTAATTGTGGTAATTATATCGTGGATTTTCAAAAACAAGAACACCTTCCGAAGACTGACTTGACTACTCTATTGATTTTGCGCTGAAACATACCCAGGATGTATTCTGGAATAAAATATAGATAAAGGTAAAGATATAGATAAAGACTTTTATTTGTGATAGATATGGTTATACAAAGGTGGTATAATATAGTTTCTGTCAGATACACACATCCAGCTAATTAAATTATAGCATGCATAGTCCCTTTTTCCCTAGTCCCTTTTTTATCTCGACACAACGCACGGATCGACAGCAAACTCTACTTTCAGTAGCCATTCGAGTGGCGTTGCCAGAAATGCTATCAGTAAAAGCATCAATTTACAGTGCACTATGCGAGTCTGGGCCCGAGCAAGTTGGATCCGTTTCGCGGGAAACCTGCGAAGTTTCCTCGTTATAGTATTCCTGAACAAGAAGAGATCCTCAGAGGATGCGGTCGGGTTCGATCTTTTAAGGAATTATGGACTATAGCTGAAACAATTTACGGGATAAGAGTTCTTCTGTGTCATGTCATGAGGGAAAACTAGCAGAAAAATATATATATTTAGAACCTTATTTAGTTGCCAACAATAATATACATATAGCCCAGGAATTAGAAACACAGACTATAATCTAACTTCATAAAAATATGTTCCATGATGATGGCATTTTTACATGGTAGAAGATTGATTTATTCATAAATCTGACTGGTATTTCCTTGACACAGTTACAAGTTAGGTTAAGCTATGTTACAACTTTAGGGAACAAACATGCGTAAATCATAGCAGCTGACGCCAAACTTATGCCCGACCTTGAAATAAAGTTTAGCCAAAGACACAGTTAGTTTTTAGGGTTCCGTACCAGAAGGGTGCCAAACGGGACCCTATTACTGAGACTTCGTTGTCTGTCCGTCCGTCCGTCCGTCCGTCTTCTGTCTGTCACCAGGCTGTATCTCATGAACCGTGGTAGCTAGAAAGTTGAAATTTTCACAGATGATGTATTTCTGTTGCCGCTATAACAACAAATACTAAAAATCAAAACACACACGTAAAGTTCAACCAAGGAAAAAGTGTTTAAAAAATTATTCTCGAGCGACAAACAATTCTGGCGATTTGCATAGAAATCGATTCCGAGTTCCAACAGTCAACAACAGACTGACACTTTTTGACATTGTAAAGCCCTTAATCTATTCGACGTTAAACCTTACCGGGTCCGTAACAAATTTATAGAGTGCCGCTCAAATGAAGAACCTCTAAAATGTTCCCCGAGTGAGACATTTGACAGCTTAGCATTGAGAGTCCGTTAAAATTTGAGAAGTCGCCATCCGGGCCGCAGTGTATATCACTTTGTCCATTACCATGATAATCTCCATTGTATGAAATTAAACATTTACTTTAAATAATGAGTTTCACGTTATCAGCTCGCTGCGAGTCTGGTTTTAGATAACGTTTTAATGAAGGGCCACGTGTGAGATATATTATTATTATGCTGTCATGAGCACAATGGCACGATGAGCCAGATATAACTAACTGATGGTTAATTCATACATCCAGCCTCATTGTTATGATAACCTGGTACAATGTTATACGACTTGGTTCGGTAGGCCTGAAAAGAGTTTGCTTGACTCTGCTCTTGAATACGGAAATAACCGGCCAAGTGCGAGTCGGACTCGCGCACGAAGGGTTCCGTACCATTATTTATAAAAAACCGCAAAAAATATGTACGGGAGCCCCCCCTAAATATTAATTTAATTTTAATTTAATTATTTATTTTTTAAGTAAATAATATACTCAATATATTGTGAATATTTTAAGCGTCTACCTGCTACCATTATCAATATCGAGCAAAAATGAGCAAAAATAACCGGCCAAGTGCGAGTCGGACTCGCGCACGAAGGGTTCCGGGCCATTATCTATAAAAAACCGCAAAAAAAATGTATGGGAGCCCCCCCTAAATATTAATTTAATTTCAATTTAATTATTTATTTTTTAAGTAAATAATATACTCAATATATTGTGAACATTTTAAGCGTCTACCTGCTACCATTATCAATATCGAGCAAAAATGAGCAAAAAAATCACGTTTGTTGTATGGGAGCCCCCCTTAATATTAAATTTCTTTTGATTTTTAGTATTTGTTGTTATAGCGGCAACAGAAATACATCATCTGTGAAAATTTCAACTGTCTAGCTACCACGGTTCATGAGATACAGCCTGGTGACAGACGGACGGACGGACGGACGGACGGACGGACGGACAGCGAAGTCTCAGTAATAGGGTTCCGTTTGGCACCCTTCGGGTACGGAACCCTAAAAATCACGTTTGTTGTATGGGAGCCCCCTTAATATTAAATTTCTTTTAATTTTTAGTATTTGTTGTTATAGCAGCAACAGAAATACATCATCTGTGAAAATTTCAACTGTCTACCTACCACGGTTCATGAGATACAGCCTGGTGACAGACAGACGGACGGACGGACGGACGGACGGACAGACAGCGAAGTCTCAGTAATAGGGTCCCGTTTGGCACCCTTCGGGTACGGAACCCTAAAAAGGACTGATGCGAATAGATAAAATACATGATTCAACAAACTGAACTCATGTTATTTGAATAATAAAATCTTCTGTAGAAGAGCCAGGAAACTAAGCCTCTAGAAACTGAAAGTAAAAGGAAAATCCATAGGAAACCTGTTCGTATAGGGCAATTGTCTTGAACATCAGATTGTTCTATAGTCAGTACTATGAATGCCAGTCGTCATTCCCGACCCTGTCAGCCTGAGATAGTTTAACGACCAAGTATGCTATTACCACACCCGCACCCCCTAGAGCAGGCATGGGGCAACCGGTCGGTCGCGGTCGTCGAGTATTCGAGTCGATCGCGGCAAGGGAGAAGAAACTACTATTACCTACTAATGTATCTGTGCTATTACACACCATACTCAGAATAAACAGAAAAGTAAACGAAATGCTAGCCATGCGATTTTTCCGGGGCGGCTAGCGTCGCCCTTTGAGTTTTTGTATTCCCGGAAACCCAGCAATTTAATTATTTACTACTCAATATAAAAAATATATTCGAATTGATCGCCATGGGATTATTCTAGCTCGCCGCCCTGTGGTTTCTTTTATATCAGTACACCCGGGAATTCAATTATTTTTACTTAACATTTCGATTTAATTCAGGTGCACTTTTTCCCAGTAGGTATGCTCAGAAGAAACATAAATATTTTCGGCATACCAAGCTATACTCATGTTCATGGGAAATTTCTGGGGCGGGTCGCGGCACCCTATGAGTCAGTTCAGGATTTTTTTACTTGATTTGCTAGCCATGGAAATATTTCCGGAGCGCCTATGAAATTTGATAGGGTTCTCGTTACTCGACTTGCTAGGCATGGACAATTTTCGAGGCGGCTGCCGCCCCATATTTCCTCGTTAATATGGATAGAGTTGTTATACAGGTTTGCCAAAACCTGCACAAGGCGCGAATATAACTTTATTTCGTAAACTTTCAATGTATTATCTAAAAATACTTTTAATTTTTACTTCTGATATTAACTCCAGCTCCGTCTGAACTGAACCTAGTCAAAATCCCGCCCAAAATGAAACAATTATCAAACAATCAATTAAAAAAAAAACAATTTAAAATTCGTTCGATCGCAGAGGGGTTCGTTAGTCAAAAGTCGATCTTGGGCCTGACGAAGTTGCCCATGCCTGCCCTAGAGTGACCCGTGGTCGAAATACCGAGCAATTTCTGGAGCTTTCCCATTCCCGTGTATGTGAGTGTGCTCGGTTGTGTTTGATTGAACAACAGATGATGTTAGTTCGCCTCGTGTTTCAGTCCCCAGGGAGCAGACTCAATATCGTTCGAACACTAATATCGACTGTTCAGAAGGGTTTCGTATTATTGGTGTATTGGGGAGAGAGTTTTGACGAAAGTTGGGTATTGAATTGATAGCTAAACGTGGACACAACTGTGCCTGTCCTGCTTCTGTAAGGACTACTTTATCGACCAAATTGGAGGATAGAAAAGGGCCAAGGTTCTATGTTCAATGCGTATGTATTTTCCCATATATGATCACCGATTTTATAAACATACACACATATCATCTTCCCCTTATGAGTACATAATGAAGGGAGCAAATATTCAGCACGATCTAAAGATAATGTGCATCTCAGATGGCCACATTTCAGAGTATTTGAAAACGAGCGAACAAAAAATCCAACTTAACCTAACTGAAATACTAAATCTCCGAAAAAAATACTAAGCTATGGGTTATCTGCGGGAACTTCCGGTAGGAAACCTCCTGAGTTGCGCGTCCACTGCGTCGGAATTGTAGCGTACGGAGCGGACGGATTTGTTGCTTTGTATTGATTTATATGGTAGTGCGTGCACTGGATCGGCATTTCTGCGCCCATATAAATCAATACAAACCAAAAAATCCGTCTGCTCCGTACGCTCCGATTCCGCAACTTTGGGCGACTCTATGAAAAGTCAGTATTTTAGTCGGAGATATTCAATTTTCCTTTCAGAGAACGTTTGCCCACCTGCTTGTCCCGGTCCTGGGGCATCTTCGCGTCCACTCCTTCGGGGAAGGGTTTCACCAGCTCGGGCTTCTCCTTGATCTTCTCCATGATGAAGTCCAGCACCACCATGATGCCCTCCACGGAGCCCGTGATCAGGCAGGCGCGCTCCGTCGTACCTGCGTCGAGAGAGGACGACCATTGAATACCTCCGAATCTAAGTATGCATACATGCATACAATTTTCCCCGGAAGAGGGTTAGACTAAAGACTTCCACTTACTACGATCCTGGCATACATCTCTCGCTTCCTCAACCTTCATATCATAAGTCTCTTCATACTTCATACACGCTCGCCGGTTACGGGTACTTCTTATTACATTCTTGTTACAGAATCTATGATATGGATTATTGAATAACTGGCAAAGAGCGAGGGGAAATATGTTTCTGCCTCTCCGTGTGGGGTAAGGCGTGACGTGACACGTGCTCTTGTTGTGGGATCATTGAGAATCAATATTCAAGCGATAACTATTAGACTAAACTTTAAAGTTTTAACGTTTGCTTGGTTTCGTTTCTGGTTTGTAAGCACAGGAGACTTTAAACAAGTAAGACAAAGAAACCCGTTAAATCCCATTGTAATAAAGCGATTTACAGTGAGTTCAGAACTAGTTATTTATTCGCGAATGAGTCACGCGATACGTTTCCAAAAGTGTTTGAATATTTGGGCCGACACTGCGGGGTTTCAATTCGGCACCGTGCTTGCTGTGTCACCCCGCTGTATTATATTCATAAACGGCGCCAACCTCAAACGCTGCAAATATCCAAATCACCACAGGTGGGTTCAAAATCAACTCTTATAGCAGGACCTAAACCGGGCAGTTCTGCTTTTTTCATACAAATTCATAGCATTCTAGTATTGAAAAAGCAAAACTGCCCGGTTTAGGTCCTGCTATAAGAGTTGATAGTGCCCCTCAGTACCAGCATAAGCATAGCAAGGATGAGATTGCTAGATCGCCAAAGGGAGCCAGATCTGTGCAAAACGCGTTCCCGGCGGCGGGGCGGCGGCGGCGCGGGGCGGCGGCGTGATCCGGACACGGAAAATCGATTTTTGCTGTATCTGCATGTCATCATTGCGGTTGAAATATCCATATTGGTACAAATACGGGTATGGATGGGCTATGATTTCTGCGGTCGCTGAATTTGAAGCATATTCATACACCTTTTAGGGTCGCAAGATATTTCATATTGAAATTAGGTAACCTAGGAAAGGGCTGTATGCGGGATGGCCCTGAACCGCCTTGCGGGGATCTAGAACTAGATTACGAGGGCGCAGATCCGGTCCGGGTGAACGAAAGCACAATTGGGGTCAAGTCAAGGATCGATTTCATTCAACATCGGACTACGAATACTTCACCCGTCGCCAGTAATAGTACTTCAGCGATCGAATGCTAACAGCCTCTTAGCGCAGCCACTCCAGAGGTTTTATCCCCTAAAGTGTTATATATAGGGGACGGAACTGACAAATGGTACCAGGAAAAAGTTGGAACGAGACTCGGTGATGCTTATCTCAAGTGGTGTTAGGACTGGAATTGTACAGCAAAAATGTAAAGACGATCCGGTGACACTTTTTGCGTTAAATGTGAACATGTTTTTATCCTGCAAACATCCTCCCCCAAACACATTATCATTATTACAGCAACATCGCTAGTGTAGGAAACAGCCAAGAGTAACAAGATGGTCCAAGTTTGAAAACCCTCAGCGAAGATCAAAGGCACGTCCACAAAGCGAGACGTACTTTACTTAGTCACAATAGAATCGTGGAACAAAAAGACAAACGTCAAGGTATCATCCGCGCAAGAAACTCGCGAGAAATTATGCAACGAACATTGCCATTAAACCGGTATTTACATCTCGTGATATCCCGACCTTGAAGGTAGGCTGCATGAAAAGTGCATGTAATGTAGCAAAAATAAAAGCGAATATCCCTTGCTGCAGGGTAATAATCACTACTTGGTGCATGGCCAATGTTAATAGAGAGCAGTCGGCCAAAACTATACCTAGTCAGAAGCAGGTGACATGCATGACATCTGCACGGGCAAGTATATGTACGATGTTAGAGCCAGGTGATAATCTTCCCAGATATCTTCATAACCTTTCTTGGTATGAAAATGCGATTTTGGGTATATTCCTATTTAAGCAGAGAAATTATATTGTTATTTTTTATTTATTTTATTTAATGTATAATATTGTTTAGTTTATTCCTTCATATTGTCGTAGTTTTAGTTTCAGTCCCAGTTATTGTTTTAGTTTTAGTCTTAGTGGTAGTATCTACCAAGTTAGTTTTAGTTTTCTTAATTTTAGTCAGGGACTGTCTGAAAACCAGCGCTGCAAGCTAGCACTGTGCTAGCTTGTAGCAAACGCTGAGACTGTTCCCTTTTTTGCCTTATATACCTACTTACGCATTCGCTTTCCTCAGTATTGTTTTTTTTTTTAGACAAAATAAACAATTTCTATTTCTATTTCATATTATAATATATAATATCAGTAGATTTGTGAGGTTTCTTACATAACGTTTCCAAGCCCTACACCCTTTCGTCTCTGGATGCTATTTGTATCTGTCACTTTCAGTTGCTCGTCTTCAATCATGATGTACCATTCTTAAATTCCTACTCTCTTTGTGTTACACGGGTTCTCGCAAATTGGATCAAATAATATTGCTCCAACATAAAACGACCATTTAAAGAGGAAGGTGCGTTTAGATAACCGGCGGCTTGTTTCGTATCGCTTTTAATGTTAGCAGCTTAGCATGTGTATTTCTTGCCAAGGCTAAAGGTGTGACGAGGGAGAGAAAAAATCTTTATCCAATTATAGTAGTCGAGTTGCTGATACGAGCGAGCGTCGGTGGTCGCTGTAGCGATGCTTAATTCAATATACCTTAGATAAACGCGCCGGTAAAGGCAATTCTGTTTGCTAACGAGCTTGCAGAGAATTAGACTTTAGGAATGGTTGGAAAGGTTTTGCATACCTCGTTACGAAAATCCGAGCTCGGTTTCCTCATTTACATATTCTAGTTGCTTGCCGGCTCTAGCTTTACCTTCTTTCTGCGATGCAATTCACATAGTTGGCAATTTCTGGTATTATGAAAGATATTTTACAGAACTATACTTATATTTTTTCTAATCAGAGACGATCAGAAAGAAAGGTTTTCGCAAATAATTTGACGCAACCTCTCGAAGAACCAATATCAATACCATTCAGTCCAATGTCTATTAATGACAGACCCACTGCTCAACATCTATGCTATTAGCAGAAGGATTCCATTACGTCTAATCTAGAGAAGAACAGGGATTGAGATAGCTTACTCCGAACCTACCCATGTAGGTTACACAATTGGCAGATTAGACGGACCCAGTACTCTCTCGGGGGGGTCAATTTTGGGACCCCGAAATCCATCCACTACGATCCGAAAATTATTAACGCCTATTGAATTAGTTTGGATTGACTGAATGAAAGGGCGATGAGAGTGAATGAAAGCGTTCTATATTTCTGACATAATTTTAGGAGTCTCTCATATTATAGGATTCACAAACTAAACTGCTACTGTATTATTTGACTGCTCAAATTGCGCGAGATTTCCCTGAAAGTACGTCAGCCTCAATTTGGAGATAATCTTTTTTTTAACCGACTCCAAAAAAGGAGGGGGTTATCAATTCGGTTGCATGTATTTTTTATCATCATTATTATTTTTAATTTTTGTTACATCGAAACTGGTACCGATTTCAAAACTTCTTTCTTTGTTCGAAAGGGAAGCCCAATAGTTTGGTCCCATTTTTTGAAAATCAGGAATCGGTCCAGTAGTTAGGTTTCTACAAAAAAATCAGGAATTGGTCCAGTAGTTAGGTTTCTACAAAAAACTGTGAAGTCTTTGGTGTTTACAGTCTTGCCGCGAGATAAATTCTGAATGTTAGGATCTACTATATTAGTTTAGTATATGTAATTAACGTAAGGACTTCACTGTCAGGAGACAGATTTCGTAGGCTCGTTTTCGGGTCTATATACGACATTTATGTACCGAGCGGGGAGGACTAAGTGATAGGTCATGAGGTCGGTTTTTTTTAGTTTTTAACTTGGTGAATTATTAATATATTTAATAGAAGACCATCCATCGTGAGCTATCGAGCTCATGTCGCAAGGCTATCAAGATCAGGCAGGCCCTTCCCATCAGTTCGGGTCTAGACCGAGTCGTAAATAATAATTATTAAAGGTTCTAGGGCTCTTGGCGCTGAAACAAATTTTGGAAGTTCCTGCAGAGCCGATAAAACTTTATGAAGGTTAATTAGAACTTATATTGATAGAAGTCGGGTGATGTGATGGCACGCTTAGGCATCAGTGTATCGTATACCGCGCCTGAAGGTCAAAGAAATTGATTTTTACGATGCAAATATAGAAACGATAATACAAGTAGAAATAACTGGCAGACAAAGGCACGTAGTCGCCGTCGTATATTAATTTATTGATGTCAAACGAGCTGTAGAGTAGAGCAACTAGCAACATGTGTTGGCAGCACACAGCCGTATCGCTTTGTTATCTAACGTAACATTTATACAGCTACCTCCAAAACGTATGCAAATGTGACATACAGACCCAGCAGAGCAATTGAACATTCCGCACCGAAAATACCGCCAGATTTTTTGCTGTCCGCGACACTTGAAAATACATCAATCAGTGACGCCATCTGTCTTGTGACAGACGACCCGTTCGTTTCACTTTCTGACAGCCAGCAATAATCTGATTTATTCAACCAAACTTCAGTTCTATTGCGATGGGTTAGAGGCTATGGTGTTTGGGAAACATTTCATCTCTATGTCACGGTGTCGTGAAAATATCGCTATTATTTTTGGGTCAAGGTCAGATGACTTTAGTTGGTGTAAAGCTGTAAACGTTCGAATATCATGATCTGCTGTACGTTTGTACTTTTTTCTATCTAATACAAAACACGAAACTCGTTTGAGACATTTAAAGTTGAGAGGTTTTTTATCCAGTCATGGCATGGCCATACTCATTTAAAACATTCATATTACTTCCGCATTTTTTGCTGCAGCATTGCAAGAGTGTTATTGAATGCTGACTTCCACATTTGGATTTGTTTCTCTAACAAGTGTTTATTAGTTAACAGCATCCTGATGTCATCGATAACATTCATGTATTTGTCCTCCACGTTCGCGTCAATTCCTATCTCGAGAGTTTTGATGACTATCAACAATTTATCGGCGTTTTGTACAAAACATGGGCAATTATTGTTCAAAGATTTTAATCATCGATGATGCGTCCGCTTGTTTTCTTTCAAAAAACTAAGATTGCTTGTTTCTGACTTATAATATACAAGGTGTAAATTAATTAAAGCAAAATGAGAAACGTTTTTGTTAAAGTTGCTCTGATCAAATCGGTTTCTTAATTAAAGTTGCTCAGAATGATGTCCCTAACAAAGTAGTTTCGCATTTAGCGTTAATTCATTTACAACTTGTATGATGTGAGCAAGATATAAATTCTACGTTTTAATTGACAAACACATATCAGTCTTCAGGGAAACAATAAAGTTGTTGTAGTCTCTTTATTTACCTACAAACCTCGTTCGTTCCATATACGAGCATCGACAAATAATTGAAGAGCATTATCGTTTGCTTATTATCTATTAGCATCATTAGCACAAATTGTATCATAAGTTATGCTACAATTTGTACCATAACAATTACCCACATTACGCAATGCGGCATCAAGCAGCAAATTACATAAAATAAACGTTAAAAGACAACATCAAGTGAAATTAGGTCGACGAGATTGTCAAGAACGCGTTCTTTAGTGGGGTCTTCTATTCCTAAAACCTTGTGTCGATCCAATCCTATTAACCGAGGAGCATGTTCCACGTCTGTATAGTTTACTGGTGTGACTATAGTGACCGTTTAGTTCACATTATAATATAAGCAACAACGACATAGAATACGACTGGCAGCGTGTACAGGTTACCTCGTTTATTCAGTATGTGCGCTTAGCACACAACGGACCTATTTGAATAGTTCTACTATCACGTAATCCGTCGGCATGAAAACCTACTGAAAATATCTTAAAGCACCGTATTGCACCGTTTTATAAAATTTTGTTAACTTAACTTGATCAAATTGATGGTTGTAAATGTTTAGACTTTAGAAGGTTAAGATAAGAGATTGTATTTTTTGCGTTTCGAATCAATCCCCCTGAGTTCCAAATTGTGCTGAGTAAGATGGCCCCATTTCTCACAAATGGATTACGATTCACAATAAGGAAATTGCTTTAAATATAAATCAGCTATCAGTATAAGGAACCTTACCAGAGAAAGTCGGTGACAATATTGTAGGAGTAAGAGTTTCGCAAGGCGTTCTGAGCAAAAGCAGTTTTTCCTTTAAGAATAGAATAACATCTGCTTTGTTATGTTCCCCACGCCATAGCCGTATTCAAATTAGACGACAATAGGTCACACAGTCACACACATCATTGACTCTTATTTTCGTTAGTGACATCACTCTTGCCAAGATTTTAAAACATTTACGATTATGACGCAAGGAGCCTTGAGTATTGTGGTGAAGATTGAAAAATTGCAACTACTCGTCAAATACTAAATAATTTGAAAAACTCTTTTTACCTTGACATACTCGTAGATTTAGAAACAAATATCAGTGATGACAATTTACGTGGCATGCAAATACTCCTGTTTTACTAAATTGATATTAATGAAATGTGATATTAAATATTAAAATATAACGAATTAAGGAATGACAATCCTACTAAAAACGATAACAATCGTGCTTTCTCATACATTTGATGCATTTTCAACCACATCATTTACACGACTGTACGAAACAAGCATCGGACGAGAATTCAATTAAATCCGCTAATTATTACATTACAAGTACATACATACTTGATATTCTCGTTTTCTGAGCCAATGTCATTATTTCTACATTCAATGTTAGCTACTCAAGCAATGAATTAACGGAGTATCTTGTTAATGGCTGGCAATATAGATATGAAGACAATTGTTTGACAAGTGCACTTAGTGCCACCGAGAGTAATTAAATATTGTAGTGCGCATCGATAGAGAACTAAGTAAATGCGCCTCTGCCGCGCCCTATCACCCGTATGGGACGACGACGCGTGCGTGGCGGTATGTAAAACAAGATAAATACACATACTTGCCAGAAGCAACTTATGCTCAACTAAATGAATTAATTATTAGTAATTCCCAACATTTGATGAGATAAATGAAGCATTTTTAAACGACTCTAACATACATTGTTTATATGGAATTATTGTTATTGAATTGTTTATTCTCTGTGGAAGCAAACGACGCAATCTCGTTATTCCAGGAGCGCAAATAGGAATCTGGGGGCGCGGCAGCGCCCCCAAGCCAAGTCGAGCAAAAAGCAAAACATACGGGCGCAGCAGTAACATCCTTTACAGGAAGCCATTCAGAGCATATTTGACCTACCTGTTACTCCGTTGTGGATAAAGATAGAAACCTGAATTCCCGGCGGCTAAAAGGCACCATGTCATAAGACATATTCTCAAAATTTCAATAAATTTGAACCAGTAGAGTTGAAGGTACAGCAATTCAAAGTTCCTCAATTTTGACACTCACTGACTCACTGATTCACGATCATGAAAACTCTAAAGGTTACTTCTAGCGAACCCACAAGCTTAAAATTTTGAGCATGGTTAAAGTTTAGCCTGCAAAGCCAAGGAAAACTCAAACATTGCGCAATTTTAGCCCCAATTTCATAATATATTAATTATCAATAAGCTCAGTACACGACTACTTCGATTCATCGCTATTCCCCATTAGATGTCGCTAGTCGCTATGTGTATCTTGAATCGCGGTATGGTTTGGTTCCAGCTATGATTTAAATAAAGCGGTTACAATATTGTCTAATATCGCTATTCCCCATTAGATGTCGCTAGGTGTGCATTTCCTGAATCGCGGTATGGTTTGGTTTGAGGTATGATTTATATTTATATAATTCACCGCCCAGACTTGTCACAAATCGTAACATCAAAGCCACAGAGAAGAGCCCATAGAGATAGGGAGTGGGCTTTGAGAAAGTCGGTATCTAACGCACAAGAAATAGTACCCGAAAAGAAAAAAAGGAAAGTTACTTACAAAAAGAAATGAGATCCCAACAAAAACATGCATAGGCATATACAAAAACGCCAGTCTCGCAGCCTGCGCAGTTTATTCTACCGTAAAAAGTTGTGAGATCTAATTTTAAACCAAGTCGGTTAATTTAACCAGTATCTGTGTATGGTAGAATCTTTCCAACAACTTTATTATCGTATACTGTTAAGTACCTACCTAATTAGTTAACTAATAACATTTATAGTGATCGGATCAATATAAGACATCTTTATTTCTTCAATAATAATTAGAATAACTTGGCAATCGCGCTCAACTGACCACTCTATAGCACCCAGAGCACAAATGAATATTATTACTCAACACAACATAAAGATAAAGATAAAGATAAAGATAAAGAGCCTTTATTGTCTCATAAAAAATAATAATTATGTGTACATTTCATTCCATGCATATATCTTATCAATTTTAAATTGTAATGACATTTGTTTTTCAGATAAGTTAATAAAATTTATAAATTTTATTAATAAATTATATTACAATATCTATCCAAATAAATAATAAGAATAAAATAGTATTTCATGCATTAATTATGATATGATTGTATTAGGTATATTATAATTTAAATTTATTTATTCTATGAGAGCCCTGATTGGGTGAAGGCCTCCTCTAAGCTCTGCCATTCATCTCTATCTTCCGCTCGTACCATCCAGTTTTGACCCGCGACCTTTACAATATCGTCCGACCATCTCTTGTTCGGTCGTCCCGGACGTCGTCGTCTATCTTCTGGTCCCTTCCACTTCGTCGCTGCCCTGGTCCACCTGCCATCCTTCAATCTAGCCAAATGACCGGCCCATCTCCACTTCATACTTGTCACGTGTTTTACGGCGTCAATGACTTTTGTGCGAGATCTTATTTCTGAGCTTCTTTTTCTGTCTTTGAGCTTTACGTTAGTTATACTCCTTTCCATTGCTTTCTGGCATACTGAGATTTTTCTTGCATTTTCAGCCGTAAGTGTCCAGGTTTGGCATCCATAAGTGAGTGAGGGAAGGATACAGGTGTTAAGTATTTTTGACTTCAGTTTTAGTGGTATGTGTCCTTTTAGAATCTCTTTCATTGACCAGTATTTTCTCCATGCTATGGTAATGCGGCGATTTATCTCTTCTTTGTCCATATTTCTAAAAGATATCATTTTTCCTAGATATATGTACTCATCCACATATTCGATGTCTTGGTTATCAATCTTTATTGGGATCTTTTTGGCGTTCGTCATGACCTTTGTTTTTGTGAAATTCATTTCTAGTCCTGCTCTATGGCTGTGGCAATTTAATTCGCTCATCATGTTTTCCAGCTCTTTTGCATCTCTAGCAAACAGTACTATATCATCTGCAAACCTTAGGTGGCTCAAGTACTTGCCTCCGATATTAATGCCACTTTTTGTCCAGTTAATGTGATTAATAATAGATTCCAGCACCGCTATAAATAGTTTCGGTGACATTGGGTCTCCTTGTTTGACACCTCTTCCTATTTTAAAACGTTGGCCAGTTTTGTCGAGTCTAACTCTGCTCATGCTATTCTTGTAGATTTCTTGGATTAGCTCTGTGTACTCTTGCTCTACCTTATGTAGGTTCAAAGCTGACCATATAGATCTGTGTGAGATTGTGTCAAAGGCCTTGCAGTAATCCACAAATCCTAAGTAGAGTTGTGCATTGAATTCTTGGTGCTTTTGTATAACTTGACAGACTGTTTGGAGATGATCAATCGTGCTATATCCTGATCTGAATCCCGCTTGTTCTATTGGTTGTTTTATGTCTATGGTATTATCGAGAGTTTTTGTGAGGCAGTATGAAAAAAGTTTGTAGATTGATGGCATAAGGCTTATTGGTCTATAGTTTGACACGTCTCCTGGGTCGCCTTTCTTGTAAATTAAAATAATTTCGGATTCGTTCCATTGGTTGGGGATTTTTTTTGAGTTAATTATCTTGTTAAATAATTTTTGCAGCAGTCCAGACAGTACCTTCTCCCCAACTTTTAGTGCTTCATTTATAATTCCATCTGGTCCTGGGCTTTTTTGGTTTCGTAAGTGTCTGATGCCTTTTATTATATCAGTCAATGTGAGGTTTAGTTTTTCAGGGAGCTTGCATGACTCTACATTGTCGATGTTTTCCACGTTTGCAATCTGTGGTGAAGATCTCTTTCTTTCTTGATAGAGTTCCCTGTAGAAGTCTGTTGCAATCTGTATGATTTTTGTCCTGTTCTCAGTGTTACTTTGGTTTTGCTTGAGTCTTGGTATCCAGGTTTTTTGAAAACGTAGAATTTTTTGAGCCCGTTTTACTCCTCCTGTGGTTTCGATTGCTTTTTCGTAGCAAGTTAGTTTGAATTTCTTATAAGCTTTTGATAAAAGCTTCTTGGTTTCTTTGTAGAGTATTTTCAGTTCTATCTTTTCTTCTTTGTTCAGAGGTTTTTTTGTTTGTAGAGTTTGGCGACGTTTGATGAGATTTGCTATTGTTTCTGGAATCTGGAAGCGTGAAGATGTATGGTGGTTTTCCTTTGATTCTGTTAGGCTGTCTATGATAATTTTTTCTATTTTATTGTATAATGTTTGTATATCCTGTTTTTCACTGTCAGTTTGTGTGATTTCTTTTGTTAGGTTACTGGATAGGCTTCTGACAAAATTATCTTGTTCTTGTAGAGTTTTGAGCGATGATTTTTGACACGTAAACATTCTTCTGCATTTCTTGATACCTCGTAGCTGGATAGTTCCCCTGATTAGACGGTGATCTGAAGGGAATGAAATGCTCTTGAGTACTTCTATATTAGTAAAGCTTTTTTTGCAATTGCTTAGGATATAGTCAATTTCGTTTTTAGTGCGCCCATCTGGAGACATCCAAGTCCATCTTTGGTTAATTTTCTTTTTGTAAACAGTGTTGATGACTGTTGTGTTCTGCTCGTATGCAAATTGCACCAAACGTTCTCCTCTCTCATTTCTAGTGCCAGATCCATATTTTCCAATGATCGGGTTGGTGCTCTCCTTTGATATTCCTAATTTAGCATTGAAGTCTCCCATTATGACAATTTTTTCGTATGCTCTTTGTCTTGCTTTACAGATATCTGAGTAGAACTTCTCTATATCTTCTTCATTGGCATTTTTTTTATCCGTGGGGGCGTATACTTGTATTACAGAGAGTTTAAATTTTTTCGATTTTATGTTGAGCAGTGCCACTCTATCTGAGATTTCAATAAATTCATCAATAAGATTTTTATGCCGCTTTTGGACTAGGAATCCAACTCCGTACTGGCTTTTACTGCAACTGGTATGACAGAATGTGCACCATTTTCTCTCTTCAATTTTATATTCTTTTCTTCTGACTTCGGATAATCCGATGATGTCCCATTTCACATGTTCTAGAGCTTTTTCAAACTCTATCATTCGTTCTTCATTTAATAGAGATTTCACATTGTATGTACAAATGTAGAAATTGCTTAGAGGGTTTTGGTCTACTGTCCCCACGGTGACCGGCCGTTTTGGGGAAGAGTTTGTAGTTTTGTTGTTTAAAATTTTGGCTGAGGAGGAGGAGGCCTCGGTTTCTCATAGGATCTCTGGAGTGTTTTTTTCTGAGGTTTCCCTTGTTTCCCCGCTATCGCCAGTGTTACTGGACGCCATGTAGTATGATTTTATCGTGTTTGGGGCTGTGGCGGTTGGAGGAGGGGTAGATCTCTTCAGTTTCTTGTTAAGGACATGTTCATTTTGCGTGGATTTATTACTCTGTTTTTTTGTGTAATTGTGGGCTGCATTTAAGTAGTTCTGACGCTGAGGGGAATTTGGTTCGGATAGTTGACGTTTTTTCCTGTTAATATCTTTCTTGTCTCGTATTACCAGTCTGTCATAGTTAATATATGCAACGTTTCCTTTTTCCTTTTCTTGCTCTACTTTCTTCTGTAGTTCCTGGCGTATTTTTAATATTTTTGTAGGAAACTCTTCTTTGACGTAGTAGTTTGATAGCTGGCTTTTATTCTTTAAAATTTTTATCTTTTTAGCTAAGTTTGTGAAGCCCACAGCGATAGGTCTAGGTTTGTTTCCTTTTTTTCCCACTCTTCTTACTGATTCAATTTCTGCTTCCTGTATGTCTATGTTTATTTCTGATATAATTTCCAGTATCTTCCTTTGTAGATCGAGGTATGAGGTTTCCCCTTCCTCAACTCCAAAGAAAACTAAATTTTTTCGTTTGTTGTTTCTTTCTAGTGCATCCAGACGTTTTTCTTGGTCATCCAGCTGTTCTTGAAGTGCCGTTATGTCGCAGCCCAACTTCTCAAATTTTTCGTTAATGTTAGCGTTTATGCTTGATGTTATTTTATTTTCCAGATGAGTGAATTGGGAATTTATTGACGTAAATTTTTGTGTTAAATTTTCGTTCATTTGTTGGATCATTTTCTGTAGTTCCTCCATTTCTATAGATTTATTGTTAGGTTGGTCGATACTGGTGGCGCCGGGTATTTAGTGGCCGTAAGCGGTACTAATCTTGTAGTTTGCATGCGCCCTCTATAATTTGGAGATGGCGCCCTCTTTTAGTGAGTAGCACGAAGTAATTGTTTTCTGATTTGTAACGCCCTCTGTTAGTGAGCGGAAATAGTTTTGGTTGTCTTTAGTAGCGTCATCTGTTGGTGAGCGGACGCGACTGTTTTGTTGCTGGCGTTGATGGTGCTGCCCTCTACCGGTTGTTGGCGAAGTTGTAGGTGATGCTTCGATTTGAAATATTGGTCGTAACGGTTATTTTGTCACTCCTTGGATACTTCCTTGAATTTGAACACTTCTTTCACCATTGATTGCCTTTTCACTATGTCACCTTTTGATTCGTATTTTTATTTAGGTTTTAGCACTATGTCCTTGTATTTTTTCGTGGCTTTAGTCCGATTTTCCGTCGAATCTATTTTGCTTGATTCCGGCTCCTCTTCTTGTTTAACTGACCCGCCTACATTTGCACTGGGGAGTTGTCACCTCAGCCCCATGCTAAACTAAAATTTTCTTGAAAAAACACTGAATTTCCACTTTTAAACGATTTTAATCTGGAGCGTGTCAAAATCCACTGTTTACTTAGCAGCGCCCTCTGTCATAAATCCAATCAATCATAAATGTCAACACAACATATCTCTAAATAAAGATAAACTTAACTAATAAGAAAACAACGAATTATTTCGGAGCGAGAGCAATAGGTACATTACGTTGCACACACGGTCCTATAGTCGACAACTTTTCTACGTGCGATTGCCAAGTCATTCTAATTATTATTGAAGAAATAAAGATGTCTTATATTGATCCGATCACTATAAATGTTATTAGTTAACTAATTAGGTAGGTACTTAACAGTATACGATAATAAAGTTGTTGGAAAGATTCTACCATACACAGATACTGGTTAAATTAACCGACTTGGTTTAAAATTAGATCTCACAACTTTTTACGGTAGAATAAACTGCACAGGCTGCGAGACTGGCGTTTTTGTATATGCCTATGCATGTTTTTGTTGGGATAAATTATACGTATTATCACAATGGTTATGGTCGTATCTGGGGGCACGGTAATGCCCCCGCCAAGAAGAGCGCGAAGCACTGGGGCACTTCCCACCTTTTCTCGTAACGCTTCGTCGTTATTTTGAACTCTCAGAACTTGGGTTTAGATTCTACCAGATCGACGAAATTCTTGGGATATGATGTCAATAGTAGACACATTAAACTCAAAAAGTTTCAGGTGCATAGCTCTTATACTTTAGATTTTATTGCTATCTAAAAAACCCCGATTTCATCACTGACTTACTCACTCACTGTTGATCAACAAAACTTTTAGGGCACTTCCTGAAGTCCTAGAAAGCTGATATTTAGTATGTAGGCTAGGATTAGCACACAAACAACAGCAAAATCTTAAAACTTGGAATTTTCTCCCCTCAACCCCCTAAACTAGGGGATGAATGTTAGTATGAGACTTCCGCAAATTTCGAAGCTAGAGGTCTGAAAATTTATACAGTGACTGCTTATTATAAATACTAACTTTACATAACCTTCAATACTCCATAATTGCAGCGATGGGCTAGTCCCCTGTCACGCAAAATGGTCACCCAACATACAAAAAGAAATGAAATCCACCAAAACATTTTCATATAAAAAAAATATACGCGTGTAGCACCGTACACGTGTTAGAAGTAAAACTTCTGTAGCTAGATCATTAAGTGGTACCTATACTATACACCTATACCTACCTATACTAAAAGAGATTTAAATTTCCAATTTTGAGATCCAATCTCTGCTTCAAGTTACTTTTAAGTTTCAGACGTCCGATTATTTGAAATTATTTTATACTTGTACTTACTTTTAATACGTCATGTCATTTATTTCCCACCATTCCTTATCTACAATTTGTCGCGCTCGTGGTGATATACTTAACTCATTCAATAGTGTCACTACTATTTGCATCTCGCTCAGATTATATACCATCTGACGTCACGTCTTTAAGCCGTCTCGCTCAAATGTATGCATTGCTTTGCTTGTTTTAGAAATCCATATCGACCCGTGTGACATTGATGAAACTCTTTTCTTACAAACTGTATGGATCGCATCGCACAGCTGTCAAACATAAGTTCCGGTTCCAACAAAGAGGTTTTTTGTTTGTCCCAGCCAGGGCGGCGGCGGCGGCGCCATCTTGGCCATACCGGAAATCAAGAACTCGTGGAAGAATGCTTAAAATAATTTTTATTTGTTAACGTTTCATCAGGTTTTTCTCTCACTAATTAACATTCTTTATTGTACGAATGTATTATTATCTTATCTGATTAGTTAAAAACCGTATTGAAAATAGTTGCGGTTTTAAAAGTCTTCAGCCGACCCTGACGTCACCGATTCCAATTTCCGTTACATTTCTTAGCCACTCGTGATAGCACCCGGCTAGTAACAATTGAAAAGCAAATATATGAATAACCCACAGTTGAGAGGTTAAATAAATTTTACCCCCGTGCCCCAAGAAGTTTTACTTCAAAAATGTAGCCAAGAAGAAGGAAACAAAAAGTTATCAGATCTCAAGTAGAGCCAAGCTTTTAACTCTACACGCCCTAACTACAGCCCTAACTTCACAAACTCTAACACCTTACTCAAAATATATGGCTTGGCCGTTTCGTTCCTTGCATTTTCCAATTTAAGGTCATGTGACGGTAGTGAAACGGCCAAGCCACATATTTTGAGTAAGGTGTTATAGTTTGTGAAGTTAGGGCTGTACAGTTAGGGCGTGTAGAGTTAGAAGCTTGGCTCTACTTGAGATATGATAACTTTTTGTTTCCCTCTTCTTGGCTACATTTTTTACATGAAAATGTTTTGGTGGGATCGTCTATTTTGGTTATGTTTTGAAGTAAATTCGAAAATACTTCGTTTTTCCTTTCCAAATAGCCAATTTGGAATTGTTTGATTTTAGGCCACCAGACGATCAAAAGATCTAGTGTAGAAATAAATTATTATGTTAAGCACTCGTCCCCATGTTTATGTGAACATCTCGAAGAAGAAAGTAAGTGGAAAAGAACTGGTGTGGTGTATTGTATTAGTTCGTTGTCACTCTGGGCGCATATTGTGTCATACTATTATCAGTCTCATCAACTGACAAGAACGGAATCTGAAATTGTTGGACAATCCCGACAACCGAGAAGGCCTACATTAATTTTAGCCCGACGGGCGTTATCCTGACAATTTATCAAGGAAATTTTGTGTACCGTACGCAGGATAATCCCTCATAATAATAGGTTTCGCAAACAAAATGGAGCATTGTGCTGCTTCAGAATCCATGTAGCGCACCCGGTTCTGGAAGGTCCTTAGAATATGACAAACACAGAGTCACTACGTTTTTGTGTCTCATGGAGGGAGGTCTTTATTTGGAGCAAACAATACATTTACTATGTCCTTAGTTCCTTACATAACTGCGTAGAAATTCAAATAGTTATAAACCGATGCTTTACTGGAGAAACTTTTTCCGAAGAGATAATTCAAGATTATCCAGACATTCTTCGTTAATTACTCTTTGATTGAAAGGGAGATAAGTATCATCAATTCATCAACAATGCGACGACGTGACCATAAGTCTGGGCGTATATTGAGTGAGACGCAGGCCACACAGAAAAAAATTGCAAGGCACTTCTTCTGATTGATGCGCGAGTTCACCCTTAGTCTTACAAAATAATTTCTGCGTGACCTGCAACGCCATCTTCCCTAAAGAGTATGTGCAAAACGGAATATTGAATAACCGGCTCAACATTTTCGCAGCTGTGCATTTGCCACCGCTTATGGGAAAGGGCGTGCGTGATGCTATATAGTTAAATAAAAAAGGGTACGCCAACTCACCAGGATAGAAGTCGTGGCTCTTAGACATCTTGACCCTGGCGCCGGTGTCCTTCTGCAGCTGCGCGATGGTCTCGCCGCCCTTGCCGATGATGGCGCCGGCAACCATGGACGGCACCAGCATCTTGAAGTGGTATGTCGGCTCCACCGCTGTGGGCAGACGTGGGGTTAAAGTGGATGAACTGGTGATGGCTGCTCAAGATCGATTGCCGGGTAACAAAAGCTTTATTTACATGCATCGCCAAACTCTCGCAAGCATAAACTTGTAAACGGTGCGCTTGTGTTGGCTCGCACCGAGTATAAAATTGACGCTTGTCGGGGCTTGAGGCATGCGGGAGTTTGGGAAGCATTTGCGATTACGTAAATCAAGTCTAAGAAATTTTGACTTGACTCAACTGTCCGTCTGTCTGTAACGGTTTTGGTTCATTCAATACTGTTACTTCAGACTTAGACTACTGAATACATCAGTTAAGAACACAGGAGTAAAATGTTGGTTTAGTGGGAATGGCCGTGTCTTTTACAGCAAGTGCTTCGAAAATCAGTTGAGCCATGGCCATGAGACGTCGTCGTGCGTCGCAATCCCGTAAATCTCAAGGATTTCGAATTCATAGAGTATGCAAAATAACGGCAATCCAAGTTGAGCATCTAATATGATGGAAGGAGTACGTATCTGCATACGTGCTTCGTGTTGAGCATCTAATATGATGGAAGGAGTACGTATCTACATACGTGCTTCGTGTTATTTTCTGAATTTATTACCAGAGCGATGTTGCAGACTGAATTGGGGCCAGCAGTTTAAGGGATTTGGGAGTTGAAGTACGGTTTGAATTTATGTTTGTTTAATCAAAGGAATGTTGTTCCGTTAATGCGCGCGTCGGGAGTTATTATTAAGTTGAAATTTACTGGATTATTTATGCTTTGGATTAAATAATTTAGTATAAAATTTGGTTTCAAAATAGGCGAAAGTAGTATACCATGAAATGGCATAAGTTCAGAAAACTCTTTCCACAGGAATTGAATGCGACAGCGGAGTTTTTTACGACGGGAATTTCTCCAGGGTATACAAAGCTAACACAATTTCAGATAAATATTTCAGCCACTTCGAAAACTTGAAACTAATTATGTAGCGAGATAGTAGGTCAATAACAAGCCTGCAGGAATCTCCGAGTGTTTTGTTATAAAGTTGAGTTGGGAATGGTATAGACAAGGAATTCTCCGGACGGCTATGTAAAAAAATATATAAAAGAGAAACGACAAAACATTTCATATTTTCAAGCTCTCAGAGTAACCGCATCAAATTGCGCGGAGGCAGAAAATGTTTTTGTGAATTTTAAAATGATATATTGCCGAAATACGTTTTCACAGACATTTGCCGACAGCTAAATTGAATTAGAATTTTCCCCAAACTTTTCCCTCGTCCGGAGCACAAAAGTAATACATTTATCTTCCAACAACAAATATTATAAAAGAAATTTCTGGGAATAATCGTCCTCCATTCTTTAATTAAAGTAAACTACCCACTCAAAGGTGAGTGGGCACCCGGGAGCGGGAGTGCTCGGGACGGGACCCCACAGCGAGATAAAACTCTAAAGTTTCTAGATATCTCCCGGTCTAATTCAGAAAACAACACAGAACATGGACATTTATTATGACAAATGGAGTTTCGCTATCTTTTTACGCTTGCTAAATTGGAACTGTAAGATTTTTAAAAAAAGTCGATAAACTCCGGAAATGAAATGAAATGAAATGAAATGAAATGAAATGAAATGAAATGAAATATATTTATTGTATTGTATCTTATTTCCTAATTATAATTATGGCTCTAACTCCCAAACTAGGGCGACCTGTGTGTCAGGAGCTAGAGGCCATACGGAACATAGTTTATTGCTTATAGCTATGTAGGAACATTGTACAAAGGCAAAGTTGAGGCATAATTTAGAAACAGAAATAACTATTACTCACACTAGAGAGTATTCTATAATCAATAGATTACAGAATATTCTCTAATCCCATCAAAAACATCCTGTAAAAAATACCAAGTCTCGCAGCTCTGTGATTCTACCGTAAAAAGTTGTGAGATCCATGTTATACCAAGTCGGTTAACTGATTTAGTCCCTACTTAAGGGGCCTTCTGTCTTAAGTTAATACGTAAGATATTTTCATATCTATATTCAAATCTTTTACTTTTTAAATAAAAATATCGACTTGGCCATCGCATGCTTAGTTTGTTTAGTCCTTTACAACCAGGGTCTGCTGGAAGAAATCTCTATTTAGAGATAAGCTGACCTTGGTACATGTTATTTCTGTTTTTATGTCCTGTCATGTATCGTGTAATAAATATATACAAATACGTTATCTATCACACAGAACTAAGAGCCAGAAACCTGGTTTTTCATCAAATTCCTTCCGAATGCATAAAGAAGTGAAAGGTACTGGAATTTAATGGACTGAAAATAACTAGAGCATTAGTAATTTTGTTGCACTAGTCTTCCATTTTCTATTGTTGCCGCTTGTTAAAGGTATACATATATTAGATTTGGAACCAAGTTTTAATCGTGTAGAACGCAATTATACTCTAAACAACCTAATATAATGTAGATATGATTTCGAAGATACATTGTGCCTTCATGCGATGGCCAAGTCGATATTTTTATTTAAAAAGTAAAAGATTTGAATATAGATATGAAAATATCTTACGTATTAACTTAAGACAGAAGGCCCCTTAAGTAGGGACTAAATCAGTTAACCGACTTGGTATAACATGGATCTCACAACTTTTTACGGTAGAATCACAGAGCTGCGAGACTTGGTATTTTTTACAGGATGTTTTTGATGGGATCTCACTTCTTTTTGTAAAGTTCTACTTTTTAAAATTTGGTACCTTTGGTACTTTTACAATAACAATAAAAAACATAGCGTTAATGTAGGGGTCTCCGTGCTCGTCACAAGTATAAACTTGGAACTCTTCCCAATGTGCTACCACATACTCGACTATAGCAAGTCTAATCTCATACGACGACTCAATATTCTCATACATAGAGAATGACAAAGAATGAAACAAACACGACCCATCGCCAGGTATCCGTACAATCCGGTGTGGGCATGGTTGGTCATTCACATACACTATTTCCGAATCCATTGCGACTACTAGTTCTGGCAAATGTGCTAGATGAACAAATCCAAATAGTTAGTAAATATAATAATTAATGCAGATACAAAAATTATCAACAACTAGTTGAAATCGCTGGCGAGCAACTCCGCTACTTAAGCTAGCGACGGTTTCAAACCATAGCGTGAGTTAAAATACAGGCAGCGCCATCTATCGAGCAATTGGATTAATCTGCTACCACTCCCGTCGCATTAGAACGCAATTTGTTCTATTGATTGAGAATAGTTTTATTATATTTGAAGCATTTTGTCGGGAATGTACATCATACATATATACAGGGTGTAACAAAAAGGGTTTAACTCCCGGATGTATGTGGTTTGGGACATCATTCTGAGCAACTTTTACTATGGGACCAACTTGATTAGAGCAACTTGATTTTTCACTTCCCCATACATTTCGGTCTGGGCGCTCGGCTGATTTATATGGAGAAGTGAAAAATCAAGTTGCTCTGATCAAGTTGGTCCCATAGTAACCACATACATTCGGGAGTTAAACCCTTTTTGTTACACCCTGTATATAAAATTCTCGTGTCACAGTGTTTGTCTTCGTAGTCTGAGAATCGGCTAACATCTATTTTTCATACCCCTAAGTGTTATAATTATTTATATGGCAAAACAGCGTTTGCCGGGTCAGCTAGTAATATATAATTTAAGCATAATGGTAACCAAAGGAAACGAGGGATGTATGCCTGGACCGTGGTAAGTGGTGGTCCCTGGTGGATGTACGTATCCCTCTTCTAGGAAACAGGCGTGATATTATGTATGTATTACATAATATGTTTATAGAATCTTGTTCGTAAAGGCATATTTTCCTAGGGGCATTCAATGATTCATAAACTGCAAATGTAACTTTGTAATCCTATACATTTTATATAAGATTACAAAGTTATTGATGCAGATGGGTTTTCTGGAAAACTATAACATAAGCTTGAAATGTTTAAGTTTTCCCTTGATAAGAATACTAATTACTATTTATATCCCAAATTTGAAGGTTCTATGTCTGCTAGAAGTGCCTGGGAGTTTTGATGATCGGTCAGTCAGTCAGTGACAAAATGAGGAAACTTTGACATGTTACAATTCTTAAACTACTGGTTCAAATTGAATAAAAAATTTAATATATCGTGTTGATATAAGGCCTAATTAGTAACAGAAAAATCAGGCTTCTTGTTTTATCCACAACGAAGTTTTAGGGGGGTCGAATATGGCCTGAATTGCTTCGAGAAAAGGATGGTACGGCTGTGCTTGCTCGACTTGGTGGTGCACTGCCGTGCACCCAGATGTTGTATAGTCTATTGCAAATATTGCAAAAGATAGCAAAACTTTAAATCGTATTTTATAAACAAGTTGTTTTACTCTCTAAGCCTTGAATGTAATGTTCACGAATGATTCAGTGTGAAGTGCATCATGGTTGAAGGAGGGTTTTATGTATGTAGCTGTTGTATGTATGTTTGTTTTTAAACCACACCTCGACGACCTGTGCTGATGTCAGACTGACGCAATGGTGATGTACGATACGATAATTTACACAGCTGACATCCAGAAGAGTTTTATTTAGTAGCCAGACTATGATATACACAAGAAACAAACAATCAACTAAGCAATAAAGTCCTCAGAGAACCAGATTTACACAAAAAATATTTATTAATTATTCAGCATCTAATGTTTTATTCATTGCGAATGTCAGAGGGAAACATTATACAACGTAGTTATAGCATGCAGTAGTATTTGTGCATGATGATGATGACTCCGGTAAAAGAAAATAGGTACAACACGCGAAGAGAAGCAAAACAAATGAGAAGAAATCAAGAACCGATGAGAAACCCCCGGAGCAGACAAAGACAATAACTAGGACACAGTTCCCGAATCAGATGCCATTTATTATAATCTGTATCTATGAATGATTGCTCTACCAGACGATTTATATCCACGTGTCTACGATGGTTCCTCAGGTCCCCACCTCGCAGGCGGCGATCGCAGGCGAGTAGGACCATATGGATCAGCAGAACTGAAAAGGAACCTATAAATAACCGAGCAACGAACGGTGGCCTACGTCCAATGTATTTCAATTTACTACTATCAGTGCAACTCCTACCGCCATTTGATACTCGCTTCTCATTTGACCTCATTAGAAATAGGTCGACAGAGCGCCGCGACTGCTCTACCGTGACCTTTGTGAAAAAGGCCGCTGTGTAAACGAGCAGGCCTTATTAGAATGGTGCGAGCTATGCCAATCGAATGCTTGTTGGAAGGAAATGAAGTATCCTTCATTGTGGGCTGCGCTTTTGTGGAGAAGTAGAATGGAGCTTCAAAGAGCTGCGATGCGGAATGACTGCGAAGACTTCTGGTAGGGTTTCCCGGAAGCTGATATGCTTCACAAACTTACTATGTAATACCTCATTCATCAATCTTATTAAAAACTTAAAAAACCGACTTCATGATCATGACTTGGTCCTCCCCGCTTGTTTTGCAGTGTCGTACCTAACTATAAAAAATTGGACCAAACTATTGGGCTTCCCTTTTAAACAAAGAAATATTTTTTGTAATCGGTTCGTACCAGTTTCGATTTAACAAACGTTAAAATATATATATAAATAACCGGCCAAGTGCGAGTAGGAATCGTGCACCAAGGGTTCCGATCACACTTGGAGAGCGTAACACGTGTAATTAGGTTTCCACATAAAAAACTAAAGTGTGATGTCATCCATGTAAACGAAATTGAATATTTTTTAGAAAGACAGAAATTTGCAGTTTGAGAACCCCCTCCTTTTTTGTAGTCGGTTAAAAATACATATCTTTGTTTCAGATTCACGGTATAATCACTTTTATCGTTATTTGGTTTAAAATTAGATTAGACAGCAACAATGTGGGGTAAGTATCGCGGTGCCCCGCAAAAAGGGGTAAATGTTGTCGGTTAAAAAGGCCATTATTCATTCATCTGTCCTCATTTCATATAATCCGGGGTGTCCTAAATCAAAGTGTCTACGTCATAGTAGATAATCTTTCAGGACGTCGGTCCGAGTCGGGCCGTCGCTATAAATCATGTTCGACCGGGATGCCGACCACACCATAGCATGATCTACGAGTAGCTCTACAGTTACGTATAGTTGGAATTTGTGGCAATAAAGTGCTAGTAGCTGGATAACATGCGAGCCTGTATATCCTAATGTAAACCACAGCTTTGGAACACCTAACAGTCCTTATCTATGGCCTCTTAATACTGAACTACACGGCACCTCTGTATGTAGACTACACAGAGGGGTTATCGTGTCTATCTAAAAATGCCCACATGCCCGATAAAGCCCGCGGCGGATGGGCCATTTGCGCAAATAAAGTGAACGCCGTAAAATAAATCGAGGACATTCGAAACACTGTATAAACCTCAGGTATAAACCATCGGATTGAATGGTTTCAATCGCTCAAATAGTTATTGTTCTTCCAGGTGCTGACAGATACGCCCATACAATATTTGTGACAGCAATATTGAGGGAGGCCGGAGTAATTTTGTGCGAGGAGCAAATAAAGGGAAATCGTTTTCCGGAAATAACTGCTTGAACATCGGATGTTTAGAGGAACTAATTGCACGGCTACAATTGTTCCGAATGCCAAAACACATAATAACTAGTACCGAGTAGGTGCTGCAATCCATTAGTCATCCTGTGTCGTAAGACTCAGTTTCATATGATGATGAGTAAAGAGACGCGACTTTGATCTCTATCTGGACGTAGTTAAGAATTGTTTACGTGTGCCAAAATATTGAAATAACTATGTACTTGGCATCTATGCTTTAATGCATCGGATGAATGTTAGAAGTGTCGTCAATGACATCTTCAAAATAAATAGTATTTATTTGAACATTTGGAATGTTCCAGAGGATCTAATCTCGGCATTAGCAGCAAGTTCAGAGCTTAAACGTGTCTCGGAATAAATTGGTCCGAAATGGGACATTTGTAGGTCGAGGCGCAGCACGAATACATAAAATTGTACTTTAATAAATTACCGGTGAACGTGCTAATAACTGTGCAGGAAATTGTTACCGAAAATCAACGAAGCGCGAAGGAATCTAAAAAAATCTTAAATGATGTTTGGTTCCAGTCCCAGAAATGGCTCCGAATTTTTAGGTGTAATTTTTTATAGGAACGTTTCAATAAAGATTGGTTCTTGACTTTTCCTGCCAATTCGACTGTTCTTTCCATGCCGTTGCCCTCGTCAGAAAGAACAAAGTAAACGATGTAAATATACCACAGAAGTACGAGCAAGAGTGTTTGAACAAGTGCGCTGAGTTTGAGTACGGAAAGCTTCGGCAAAACATCAATTTTCCAGTACATGAAGTCATGCCGTAATCCGATTTTGGGTTTCACGATATCACCATCTACGAATGTCAGCTCTGTAAAAATGTTTGTCAAGAAGACATAAAAAGAGACCTGGTTTACGTTAAGAGCGATGCTTCGGTTCCGCCGTCTGACGCAAAGGCGTAATTGGCCGGCCTATTTATTACACTGTCAATTTATCAACAGAGTGTTTTTAATTTGAACGACGCGACGATAGGTGTGGAAGACTCGTGATGGAAGATGGAGGTGATGATAATATGTAGAAAATTCGTCTGTTGTAGGTTTTTATGTTTATTGACGAATTTACGACTGCAGTAGTGTCATTGCTCCAATACAATTCTACAGAGTTCATTGACATGATATTCTGGATATGTTTAATGGAGAATGAAACGGGCAATATTCGTACAATCGTAAAAGCATTATCAATGTAATTTACGGTGGAAATGTAATTTTAAACCGCAAACCGCTAATATGTGGCGTTTTGTACTACGCTGTCGATCAGTTGTCGCATCGAAATAATTGGTTAATTTTAACATGACATGGTAAATCACAATCACATAAATATACACAGAGCTGACACGGCTTCCTAAAATGACTGAACTTATTAAACCCGACAGAAAGGGGTGAAGAACAACACAATCGGGTGATTGTACGAGCTGATCCCGGGATAAATCCCCCGGTTTTACATCACAGCGTTTTGAAATTGAAAGTAACAGCGAATTCTCTGAGCAATGAAAGTATGTTAGCATAACAAAAATCTCGTTTAACGTGAGCGGAATTCAAATAAGCTACCTATACGTGACTTCAGTGGTGACATATTTTGCGTTCGGTGTCGTTCTTATTGCTGTGTGGCAGGCCTCACTTTGTATCGCTTCAGTGGTAGTTCTAAAGTTGTATCGATCTAATTGACATTCCCGTACGTGGTAGGATTGCGCGAGGTACGATTGTGTGACGCTACCACATCTAATGCGCACGCGGTTAGCTCACTCCACAGATGATCTGTGGCTCACTCACATGACATGCTGCTGTGGTAGAGAAGGAAATCGCATTTCAATGGCTGAATGCCGAAACTGTTGCCATGTCAGTCGGAGAGAGATGTTCAACGGTAAAAAGGGCCGATAATCTGTTACGACGCGACGTTTCAAAAAATGCTCATTAAAATCGGTTGATGTAGGTACTTCTTCACAGTACTTCATAAATGGTTCAAAATTGTTATGGTTTCAAAGAAGGTGTCGCTATGTAATCGAGAGGACAGCGTTAGTTCCTGTTAAAATTTAATTAATCAATGTCTATTTCACACACAATATTGTTTTATGAATAAATACTATTGACTATTGTTAGAACACTGTGTGAGAATAGACATCTATATTTTTGATCTTTACTTGTCTACTAAAACAAAGGACGGTAGGATCTTCTACAAAAATCTTCAATACACATGGATACTTACTTATTGGTAACATAGCAGTAGACTGTTTAATTAAATTGTATCAGCGCGAATGAATTAAGGAAACAATAGCTCGCGATAGTAGTAGGTATCAACATCGCAGGTTAATAGTATTCGGTTTGATACGACCGGTTTTTTCTGATTTGACAGTGGAATTGAATATTTGTCGGAATCCGGATGTAGGGGACTGCGGCGTGTTGAAAATGTGCCTTTATTCCTACTTGATTTTATTGGGTGTTCAATGAATGGCCAACAAAATATTTAAACTTGAACTTTATTGGTTGGACGTATTCTAGAGCATTTTAAAGATTTGTCAAAGCTTCGTTTTTTTTGAGATAGATGATAATTTTCTTTGTTCAATAACCAATCACCTGTTTTGGACTTATTAAGAAGCGAGATCGGTAACGTAATTCTACCAAAGGAATTGATTTATTATGATGGCTCCGAGTCCGACTCCGCATTATCCATTAGCCGACACCCAAGGCGATTTCAGATTAGATTATAGGCACCTAGGTACAAACGATGTAGTTTTTGTAAAGTAATTGCAATTGTAGCCTATCGCCTTAATTCCCTACTTCTTGCTCAAATTAATGACAAATCATTTATGTATCGAACAGAGTCATGTCTGAGCTAAGAACTGCAATTGAGGTTCACGTGAACAGTCGAGTGGCCTCGTGGTAGTAGTGATATCGGGGATACTCATGTTCCATCTAAAGAAGTTGGCTTTTTGTTTTAATTTGCGGGAACTAATTAATTGTGGAATTAACTGGCTAAGCGCAACCTATATGGGAAAAGGCGTGACGCATGTTCTTAGTAGGTACTTGTCGAGGATAAATCCTAAGAACGCACACCAAAACAAACGCATTGCATTGCAGAGCAGATTCCAATGATCAGATACACGCGCGCACCATGCAAGGTCATTCCGATTTCGTAACATACAATACAAGTAAAACTATAGGCTGAAGAAGTATCACAGGAACACTAACAATTATAATCAGCGGAGGACAGAGTGTAGTATACTCATACTCATATAGAAGTGTTATTATCAGTAAATTGAAGAGCAATAAACATACAACAGGCGATATACCCACTCCTGATAACACTCGCGGTTGGACCGACACGACAGCTGCTTGTTTTAGTGTATAGTGAAACAATTATATTCAATGCATGTGAAAAAATGCCTATACATTGTTTTTTTTTAATCCGTAGATTTTGAGGAACTGAATACTTTACCTACCCTACTTAGGCTGGATTTTACCAACAAAAAGTTATGCGAGAATCCCGGGGATAATTTGTATGACAATGACAGTTCAAAATGAGGTAATTCTTAGGAAAAGTAGAAGATACTCTCGAGAAAAAAGTTACTCTTCGTTGGTAAAATTCACTCTTAGTGACATAGCACTGCGTGTTTTCCATTTCAGTAACAGGGTGGGAGGTGGGGCATAGCCTGGAAGAACTAAGCAGCATAATCGGTAAGAAAAGAACTAAGGATGAGGTGTTTAGAGGTGCAAGTACAATGAGAATCGGAATTAGGTAGGTAGCTCCACACACTAATTTAATAGGTATGCAATGCAGCCCTTTCCCTTTGTAGGTACACAACCACGTGAAAAATTAAGCATTTCTTGAATTTCTTGGCCATTGTTTTTAGGAACTTAAATTGCAATCTAATTGGGTCGAGGAGTTTACCTCTCTTGGCGTTGTCATAGATTTTATGCATGAGTTTTACCGAGAGTTTAAATTGGACATGATTAAAGGGCTTTTCTCTGCCTTGCCTCCCAAGTTTGTAATTAGCTTGAGTGGTATAAGATGTAAAATGTTTGTTTGAATAAACTGAGCACGAGATTTATACCTCCTGTGTGTTGTGATGTTGAAGATTTAGCGAGATGGTTTATCAGAGAGAACTAGGAATCTCACGTAGGGCCGTAGGAGTGTCGTAAGGAATTTTAGAGTTTGAATCCCAAACTAGTACATTTTAGATGAGCATTTACCGCATATTTTATCTATTTTAGTTAAACGTCCACAAATCCGATATCTGCGTCGCCCCCACGCCAATATTCAGCTCCTCCGTGCGACACGAATATTATGGAAATAACGACATAAAGGTCAACTGCTACTGCTACACAGCACCCTACAGTCTTTAAAACACCAAATATGAATATCCTATCTAAATAATAATCTGAGTAAGCACATTAACATTTGGTCTAATAACACATTTGTTTATAATAAAAACATACGTCTTTGGTTGCGCACACAAACATATGATGACTGCGAAAAACTTATTAATGTCTAACAAAGGCCCAATCATATTTGATATTTTAAATAATAGTCAAGTTAACACTAACAGGCACTACACACCACATTTTCTTCCAATCACACACTCACCACACTCCCCATCTTCTCTCCCACTAACATAACTCACCTACACTACACACCAAACTATTAACAGCCACCCTCAACCTAATTTTGCGTGTAAAATGTCTTTGGATAGCTTTTGCTGTGCAGTAATATTTTTATTTTTATTTTAAATGTCAAATTGTTTATACACTATGTAGGTAGTATTTTTATCTGAGCCATTTATTCTAGTGGTAAGTAGCAGCAACTTATCCTAAAACACAGGGTTCGCCCTTTTTTAGGGAGTAGTGATACATCCCTGTTTACTTTGCTAAACTAGTTTCTAATGTACATGTCTTTCTGAAAATAAACGATTATGATTAACCTTGATACCACTACGCTACTCTTACTCAGCGACCCACGAACAAAAATCCCACACGCTAGAAACATAAGAGCATGACTGTTTATGACGCAACCAGTATATAAACAACCTTATAACCGCGATTTGACAAACTGGCACTCAGGTAGCCTTGAAAAACATAGCTTGGTCAACAATGCATAAGTAGCCTTACTACAGGCTTACATAGAGTAGCATTTATAGCAATAGCTGTACATATTGTAGTTATTGCTGCTGACAGAGCTGATATTGACCTTGCAAAGTCATCAGATTCAATATAATGAGAGGCCGCACAGCCTTCACATGAGTATGATGATTTCTTGCATTTATATTAACTTATTGTGTTTGTTTACTAACATCAATTAAATTAGCATGAATGAGGAATAAATAATGGAAAATGTGCCAATCTAAAAACCTTATTTAATTACAGTATAGCATTATTTAATTAATGAATGATTGATTTGGTACGCAACTAAATCATATGGTTATTGTTCCAATCTTTGTTAGTTCAGCATAGAAACATGGGGATGACTATCAAATAAATAAAGCGAAATATAAAAAGCAATCAAATGAGAAATAAAATTCCAAGAAGATAGTGGCGAGTGAACCAAATACACAATTAATGGTATTGAACTGTACACTTAGGTGAATGGTCACATCGAAGATGTAACAACAAAGCCGATGAGTGGTCGATGTGAGCGAGGCTAAGTACGACATGGCTCACGACATCGAGGCAATGAATACGGTGCACAGATGAGGATCAGTACTCTAACACCTACGCTGACGGGTCACATCTGCTGATGCCACTAGCCACAGCATCAGCCGACGTGCGACGGTCGGTGCCGGCCAGGCATGCGCCACGATAACCACAAGCCGAAGAGCAGCAAAACTGTTGTACAGACTGACGACTCACCAAAATGAGACGTAATATTGCCATGGCCGTTGGCCAGAGGCAAGGCCGTCACCAAATCTTGCACTAAAAAATAACGACTATCTTTTAACATTCTCACAACAAACACAGTTTACTATATGGGATTATTGAGTATCACTTGCTTGTGTATTGGTAAGCACTTATCAAGAAATGTCAAAACTTCTGATAAACTAAAGCCAAATTTTTTGTTGCCAATAAATCTTATCAACACTAGGGATCATAAAGTTTTAATTGGGGCACAGTCTGAAGACAAGTGTCCCACATAATTTCCTTAAATTATTATGATTAAGTTTACAGAGTTTCCTAATCCAATTGGGTTGTTGTTGTACTGATTTAATCTACATTGGGTGTCCACATGGACAAATTGCCAACGGCAATTGCATTACAATAAAATTCCGCTTAGATTCTTCTTGGTCTGGCTTCAAGAATATGTCAATGCTGCTGCAGAGATAGCTTGCCAAAGACGCAATGTAGTAAAACAGTACAAGTACACATGATAACACAGGGAGTGAGGACAAAGAGACACAAACTCACCCGAGCTGAAGTGTGACCGCTTTACGTCTCCATTCTCTGAGTCTAGGTCGAGGGGTCGTTTTCTGGAGTCCGTGATCTCCGGACTAGAGCAAGTATCCATACCGTTGTCAGCGGCCATCTTGGATTTCAGGGCAAAACTTTGTAATTCTCTAGCATAATTCCCATTACGTAATTTGCTGCAGTTTGTCTACAGGTTGCGGCACTTTACTATTATAACATTATCAAACACTTAACACTTATACAACTAACTTGGAGACTACAGAAGTGGAATATTTACTAAAATAAGAAGAGAAGTGACACTATGCTTATCTTACGTCTACACTTTTCATGAACGTTTGTCGATAAAAGCAGCTCTGCGCCTGTGTACGGCGCAAAACCAACCTGAATTTATCCGCTGTCACTTTCTGATGTTGACAGCACTGTCTTTTGACAGATTGCTACAGCTGATTACTGGCATGGCATACAAAACCATTAATTGCTCAGCACACTTATCGCGTTGAGTTAAATTAAGGTTTGTCAGTACCTACTTTCTTCATGAAAACTAGAAAAACTCTTCTACAGGTCTGTTGCTGTAACTTGGCGCGTTCAAAGTACTAACACTAATCTGGGGGCGCGGTAGCGCCCCCAAGCCAAGTCGAGCAAAAAGCAAAACATACGGGCGCAGCAGTAACATCCTTTACAGGAAGCCATTCAGAGCATATTTGACCTACCTGTTACTCCGTTGTGGATAAAGATAGAAACCTGAATTCTCGGCGGATAAAAGGCACCATGTCATAAGACATATTCTCAAAATTTCAATAAATTTGAACCATTAGAGTTGAAGGTACAGCAATTCAAAGTTCCTCAATTTTGACACTCACTGACTCACTGATTCACGATCATGAAAACTCTAAAGGTTACTTCTAGCGAACCCACAAGCTTAAAATTTTGAGCATGGTTAGAGTTTAGCCTGCAAAGCCAAGGAAAACTCAAACATTGCGCAATTTTAGCCCCAATTTCATAATATATTAATTATCAATAAGCTCAGTACACGACTACTTCGATTCATCGCTATTCCCCGTTAGATGTCGCTAGTCGCTATGTGTATCTTGAATCGCGGTAAGGTCAACTTGGGTGAGACCGGCATACTTTATTAAAAGTTGATTTTGATTTGCCACCATTTCTGTTCTAATTGTTCTAGAAATACGGTTTTCAGAGTAGATGACAAGTAGTCTTTCGTGAATATGATAAACAAGTCAAATGTCTGCTCGTATTGATTTTGGTGACAAATACGGTTGGTATTTTGAAATAACGTCTTGTAGACGGACTTCCCCAGTCATTGAGGAAAGTCCGTCTGGTGGCCATATTTCTTTCATTTGTAGACTAAACGGGTTGAAATCCAGTTAGTAACATGCATACGTGGGTAGTAATGAAAATAAAACTTAACAGCTATCAAAATTAAGCCTAAATTCGTTTTTATTAAACAAAAACTCAAATTGAGGTAAGTGCGGCATATCTTTGGATTCAGGAGTGCCGCACATTTCTTCACATGGATAGAATACTACCCAGACGAGCTAAGTTGGCACTAGCTGGATGCAAATGCAATTAATTGCCTTATCTATGAGCGCCGCCGTTGTGAAGTCACCTACAGTGAAAGTGCCTTCTTAACTTGCTCGAGTAGTAAGCTATATAAGAAAAAAAGGCGTTATTTATTATAAAAATATGGTTTACTTTATAGATTCTAAAATCGAACAAAAAATCACAAAATATAATGCATTTAATTATATGACGTGATTAAAACTCCATTATTTAGTGCATTTATACATCGAAATCAAAATGATTAGTAAATTGAACGAAGCTACAGCAAGTAAGTAAAGTATCTAACAAAACAAAAAAGGTTGTTAACACCTGATTTGCCGGAGTTCCCCCGTGTGGTGTATACGGACTTCCCCACTACAAGGTTTTTAGGTTGGAAAAGTTTACAACAATATAATTAAATAAATAAGGCAGATTTCGTGAAACCAACATACAGAATTGCTTTGGCGCACATTTTTAAAGATACTCTCCATAATCTCATTGAAAAATACCCACTAATCTCTTCCAGGATATTTTTTTTTAGCAGCGCATGTGAGGTCGTGGTCTTCTTTCAAAACTCAACTAATTTTGTGAGTCATTTTATTTCTCTCATACGCCTGATAGCGCCATCTATCATAGCTTGCTCGGACCACAATCGGGTACTGTTTTACCGACTGAAGTATAAACCGCATAGAGTTAATAGAGACTGCACAAACTCGTGTGTTTGGTCTTGCCTCCTGGACGGTCTTACCCAAGTTGACCTTATGGTTTGGTTCCAGCTATGATTTAAATAACCGGCCAAGTGCGAGTCGGACTCGCGCACGAAGGGTTCCGTGCCATTATCTATAAAAAACCGCAAAAAAAATGTATGGGAGCCCCCCTAAATATTAATTTAATTTTAATTTAATTATTTATTTTTAAATAAATAATATACTCAATATATTGTGAACACTTTAAGCGTCTACCTGCTACCATTATCAATATCGAGCAAAAATGAGCAAAAAAATCACGTTTGTTGTATGGGAGCCCCCCTTAATATTAAATTTCTTTTGATTTTTAGTATTTGTTGTTATAGCGATAGCGGCAACAGAAATACATCATCTGTGAAAATTTCAACTGTCTAGCTACCACGGTTCATGAGATACAGCCTGGTGACAGACGGACGGACGGACGGACAGACGGACAGCGAAGTCTCAGTAATAGGGTCCCGTTTGGCACCCTTCGGGTACGGAACCCTAATAAAGCGGTTACAATATTGTCTAATATCGCTATTCCCCATTAGATGTCGCTAGGTGTGCATTTCCTGCGGTATGGTTTGGTTTGAGGTATGATTTATATTTATATAATTCACCGCCCAGACTTGTCACAAATCGTAACATCAAAGCCACAGAGAAGAGCCCATAGAGATAGGGAGTGGGCTTTGAGCAAGTCGGTAGCTAACGCACAAGAAATAGTACCCGAAAAGAAAAAAAGGAAAGTTACTTACAAAAAGAAATGAGATCCCAACAAAACATGCATAATGCATATACAAAAACGCCAGTCTCGCAGCCTGCGCAGTTTATTCTACCGTAAAAAGTAGTGAGATCTAATTTTAAACCAAGTCGGTTAATTTAACCAGTATCTGTGTATGGTAGAATCTTTCCAACAACTTTATTATCGTATACTGATAAGTACCTACCTAATTAGTTAACTAATAACATTTATAGTGATCGGATCAATATAAGACATCTTTATTTCTTCAATAATAATTAGAATAACTTGGCAATCGCGATCAACTGACCACTCTATAGCACCCAGAGCACAAATGAATATTATTACTCAACACAACATACCTATCTCTAAATAAAGATAAACTTAACTAATAAGAAAACAACGAATTATTTCGGAGCGAGAGCAATAGGTACATTACGTTGCACACACGGTCCTATAGTCGACAACTTTTCTACGTGCGATTGCCAAGTCATTCTAATTATTATTGAAGAAATAAAGATGTCTTATATTGATCCGATCACTATAAATGTTATTAGTTAACTAATTAGGTAGGTACTTATCAGTATACGATAATAAAGTTGTTGGAAAGATTCTACCATACACAGATACTGGTTAAATTAACCGACTTGGTTTAAAATTAGATCTCACTACTTTTTACGGTAGAATAAACTGCGCAGGCTGCGAGACTGGCGTTTTTGTATATGCATTATGCATGTTTTGTTGGGATACAATTTTCACTAACAAACAGTATGTTGTGTATTTGATTGAACATTTTATAATTGTTAAATTGAAGAGTACCAGGTATAACTAATCTGGTTTTAGTAGGTTGGGTGGGTTGTGTAAATAAAATAAACGGTCAAGTGCTAGCAGGACTCACAGACCAAGGGTTTCGTTCACACTTGGAGATTTTTACCTCGTAACTAGTGTAAATAGGTTTCTACATAAAAAATTACACTATGATGTCATCCATGTAAACAAAATGAAATATATTTGCAGAAAGACAGAAATTTGCCGTTTTCAGATTTTTCCCTATATTTGTGCTATAAGACTTTGCTTTAAGCCAAATTTCATGATTGTAAGCCTACGGAAAGTACCCTATTAGGTTTTGTGTCGTTTGCGATTTCTATGAAAATCCAACAATTTTACAGCATAAACGGTCGTAGCGTTTTGTTGCGTTGACCTAGAAGCCTGATTTTTTCACAACTATATGCGAATACAGACCCTCACAATTGATATAAATTTCAATTAATGAATAAATGATGAATGAAGTTATCCCCGGGATAGTTATTCTCCGGATAACTTTTTGATGGTAAAATCCGCCTTATACAGATAAACCACCTAGAACAAAATATGAAACCGGCGTAAACTGAGATGCTGTGGAAGCTTCTTTAGTTAGAGGCCATTATCGCTTGGTGCAGCACCATCGAAAAATTGAAAATACCACGAGACGGCGCTAAGATAAGGTTAGGATTTATTCTAAGATCAAATCTACAAATCTTACTCGTCACGCCATCTCTTTTTTACGAAGGGTTACTAATTCTAATTTGTATGGGATGAGCACCCTGTGGTCTTAATAAGTACATTATTGGACGCTCCGTGTTTCAGATGACACGTTATACTCTAGGTCCCGCGGCTAATGTCGCTACTTGGTAGTACGTAGTAGTTGCAAAAATCCACCCACCCGCACTGAGCCAGCGTTGTGGAGTATGGCTTAATCTTACTCGTGTTCCTCGGTGGGGTCATTGAATGGGCTACTTTTTAATTTATTCCTCTACCCCAGTATAATTATACAGTATTTTATACCTCCTATGAACTCCTATCATTCTGACTGTAATCCTAATTCATTTTAGTACAATGTCTGGGTTGAGCTAAATGCGGATTTGTAAAATCGCAGCTGGTTGCTAGTAGAATTCTAGTGATGCGCTACGATTAAACCATTATTAAATATTCATAATTAACCTTCGAAGGAAAAGATATTATAATAATGTGTTGGTGTAGTGGTGGACTTGACGGGATTCGCAAAGGTCGCCACTTTTTGTTTACGTTATAAATAAGTAACTTCTGTATTTTTTAAACACACCTGCTCGTAAAGTGACCCTTATGACGTTGGTTTCAGAATCATAATGCTGCCTATTATACACGCGTGTGGTAAGAGCTTATTACATTACGCTGTCAACAGGGCCCTGTCTGACTCACTGTCTCTTTCTAGTCGTTCCATCATGAGTGAGTGAGACGTCTATACAAATCGTGCCCTGCGTAATGTAATAAGATCTGTAATAATATTACCGCACTAGTGTGGTAACTGGTAATGGATATAGTTTTTGGACAAGTAATGACCGCATTTAGTAAATTGCGATAATAATTTCTTCATTTTTATGTTCTTCGTAAAAGCATGCATGTCACGATGTCATGAAGATCTTAGTTTCTTGGCATCTGATTGCCGCGCTATTCACTATTCGCCTTTGCGTATAATATTTATTGTGTTTTTAATGTTTCTGTGCAATAAAGAATATTAATGTTCTTTACAATCTCGTAAAATGTCGTGGTTATAAAATTACTAGGATAAAAACTACCTAGACGTTTGTTAAATTACTAAATAATTCCGTAATTACTATGTTCCGTATGGCCTCTAGCTCCTGACACACAGGTCACCCTAGTTTGGGAATCAGAGCCACCATTATAATTAGGAAGTAAGAAAACAACACAATAAAATAAATATATTTCATTTCATTTCAATTGGTTTTGCTACCAAACACAACATGCACACGTGCACAACACTATTATCAGGTTAGGCAACATTCAAAAGTTTTCCACCAATCAGAAAGTAGAGCTATATTCATTCGAATTGCCTGAACTTTTTTGTTTGTTAGATAGGCTGAGGGCCACAGACACAGACTGAGGGCTGAAAGCCTGAAACTCAGGGCTGAAATGATTTTTTTTTCTAAAATGCAATTGTATCTTACATGATAATAGAAGTAATGAAATTCACGCTTATTCTTGCCTTATCCACATCCACTCCACAGTTAAGTATTTTATTTTATTTCTCTATTGTTTCGTTTCTACTCATTTCGTCCAAAATCTATGCAATCCAGAAAAATCCCTCCATACAGACCTCAAGAGCTACGCATCGCGTGCTCGGCATGACGTAAGGTAACTAGGCGCCTCTGTATCTAGGTCAAGGTAGGCTCCAACGCAGTCTGTTTCATTCAGCCGGGCCCGACAGCGCAGCGGCGGCGGCGGCGGCGGCGGCGCGGCTAGCTGGTGCATCGGTTTTGTGTTACTAGGCTAGGTCACGACTAGGGGACACTGGGACGCCAGCTTCACCCAGTTGTCAGGCAGGACTACTGAATCTGGGACGCTAACTTGTTACGAGGTTACTTTACTTTTAACGCTCCTTTTCAATACCTAGGAACGCAATCTGTTGGATTACTGTACCTATTTGATGGTGCAGCGAACGGTAGGCTAGCCCCGTGTCACTCAAAATGGAGTATAATATTAAATAACTGGCTGGCTGATGCTAACGCTAACCCCGTAAGAGAAAAGGCGAGACCCTGTTTGTTTCTGTAGCAACTCTGTTGTTGGCACAGACTTTGTATATATCGATGGTTGTTGGCAATAAAGGCCGATTACTCAAACTCAAACAAAGTACAACCGTAATCCATCGATATATATTCTACTAGTATTGAAGTCTGTGCCGTAATCAGCTTTTGCTTATCATAAATGTGTGCTGACTTTGAGTTTCAAACTTTGAGTAGCAGTTTGTAGGGCACATTGAATGCGATGTATTTCGCAAATAGTTTTCGGTATCGGCCATCTTTAGGGTTCTGTACCCGAAGGGTGTCAAACGGGAGCTTATAACAACTAGTCCTCCGCTGTCCGTCCGTCAGCGGGCTGTAAAGTAGGAAATGTTCACAGAACGTGTACATCGGTTGCCGCTACAGCAACAAATACCTAACTACCCGAATAAAATAAGGGTTGTTTAGAATAAGCTAGACGTATATTAACCGACACGCAACGCAGGCATGCATGCAACGGATTTTGTTTGTCGTCTCTTGAATTCATATCGATCTGTCTAACATTGCTAATAATAGCCGGTGACACCGTGACAGTTGCGGGAGGCAGGGATGGTGGACGCGGTTCTTTAGGAATTCATAGACAGCAATCAAAACCCGTCGCCCGCCTGCGTTGCGTGTCGGTTAATGTACGTCCAGCTTAGAAACATCAAACCACAATCACAAGAACGGGAGAAATAAAAACAATATTTTTTATACAAAAATGGTAGTTTATTGGTATTGCGTTAGTAAAAAAGTCACGTTATTATCCATGTTATAAGTACATATGCTTTAGTTTAGTTCATTATTTCTCCTTTTCCTAACAATATTTCATGCCTGACAGACTCTTTTTAAATTATTTAAAAATCACCTCTTGCCTTACGCCAATCATACCTTGAAAACAATTGCGATAAAATGTCACAGATCCAGGTCCTCACGATACAGGTCTGACCTAGTGTGAGGGCCGCTGGTAATATAATTGTGTAACACATGATTCATGATTAGTAAGTAGGTATCAAATGATTAATTATTTTAAGTGAATCTGTAACCTTTTTGATAAATAAATAAAATAAATAATAATAAAAAAAGTTACTCTAGCTCTGTACCTTTCATTGTAATACTACTATCAAAGAATCAGTGGATTTAGAGTAGAGCAGCCTAAGACTTTGTATTTCGGTCTAAGTTCGTTATAGTGAGGTTAATCAGTATTACTATAAATTCTGGTCGGGACTTCGGTGGTGTGAGCCTAGCCTGTAACGATTCGGAATCGGCCGAATTTCGCTGGCAGCGAAACCAATTATATTTGTAAGAGCGACTCTACGACTTCTGCCAGACGAATGAATAAATAAGAGAAACCAAACCAAACTGTCGGTTGATCAAAAAGGCTGTGGTCTGCAAGAACTTGAATAGAGGTATCATTGATATTGAGTTAAATAGCTTGCTGTGTTAGTGCCAGGGAGCACTTATCCAGAGGAGAGCGCATAGATACATTTTCCTTTGAAACACAACTCAACAATTTACGGGCGGCGGGGGACGAGGTAAGAGCTGTGATTGGTCAGCCGCTGCGAAACTGTCTGGCGGCCCGTCATCGTACATAGGTTGCGTATGCGAACGTTCTTTGAATACAACTAACGTTTGGAGAGCCGCATTCCCCCGCAGGCGCAGTCAATTGGATATATAGTCTCTGGTTAGTACCTACTAAGTACATTGTTCATCCATCTCTAATATTCTAATAATGTACATTCCACGTCGCTTTTGACTGACGTTATTACATAACGTCCAGTGTCTAATAGTCTTCGAAACATAATTTATTACCCAAACTTACTTACAAAATTTTTAGACAACAATATTTTACAGTAACCGGTATTAAATTTTGGTTAGTAAACTTGAAATTTAAGCAAAATATACCTACATAATATAAAATCTTAACTACTTATATCTTTCTTATAATATAAACAACAACTTCATCGTTGACCTCGAACATATCTTTACCTCTAATACCAATTACAAAATTACACCAAAACTGTGTGAATAGGAAATAGTGGGAATGGATGATTTTTATATTTTGGAATAATACAGGGTGACATTAATTTAGCTGACCATATTTTGGGGAATGATAGTACCCATCATTATGAACAACTTTCCCCAGGAAACATATAGTCGCAAATGAAAAAAAATTTCGTCCCCCAGTTCATTGCCCCGATCAGCTGATTTCACATTACATATGTTGCATGGGGAAAGTTCTTCATAATGATGGGTACTATCATTCCCCAAAATATGGTCAGCTATTTAAATGTCACCCTATACATATATTTATTTTCATCACATCTATTCAAAAAGATCTACTTTAGTCCCGGCAAACAGGGACTAAAGTAGGTCATTTAGTCCCTAGGGACTAAAAGTAACTTTTTAATTTTGTTGCCAGTACAAAGGAAAAAAAATGCTGTCACTAATCAGTTTTAGGCTGACAGACCCAATTAAAAGAGAGATCGATTCTAAACGCAGCCAATAAAAAAAAAAGTTTGTGCTAAAATGCGTACTCGACACAGATTAGATAATCCGATCAACAGAATCGATTGACACCGATTGGTGACAACAGAAAAACAACCTTACAGAATTGATATCGAAACACGGACCAAATAATTAAAAAGTTGTGGAAAATTTGTAAACAAAGCGCGCCAAATCTGAATGCTGTAATTATTTCAATTTCGTTTGCGGATATGAGTAAAGAATATGAGTGAAAGTGAGTGTCTAACTCCAGATGATAACAACAAACGCTAATGACAAATACAAGATCTGTTACCAATAAAATCACGAGGAATATAGGTATGTAAAAACTGTAATCCTGTAGAAAAATTCAAGAGTTTATCTGAAAATGCTTTTTGAACCAATTTTCAAGATTTAGCCAATACTAAACAAGTTTTAACTATGTGGAGGACATATTCGTAATTGGTAATTTCTTTATTGTACTAACACAAGAATGACATACAGAAAACTTATAATACATAACAAGAGATTTCTTCCAACAAACCATTACACACCACATATCACGACAATTGTGTAAATAAATAATAGGGTGTAACAGAAAGGGATGTACAAGCCGGAAGAATGTTGTTAGGGACATCATTTTGAACAACTTTCACTATGGGACCGAGTTGATCAGAGCAACATTATTTTTCACTCCACCATACAGATCAGCTGAGCGCTAGGCCCGAAATGTACTGAGTTAATAAAAATAAAGTTGCTCTGATCAAGTTGGTCCCATAGTGAAAGTTGTTTAGAATGATGTCCCTCTTTCCGCTTGTACATCCCTTTCTGTTACACCTTTTAGGTAGGTACATGTATGTTATTTTATTGATTACTTACTACTTTTCTCATAGAGGGTGATGAAAAGTAGAGTGTCCACCTCAGGAGTAAAAACTATTTTTGGCTCGAGTGATGTACTTTGAATCCCTCGCTCCCTCAGGATTCTACTTTTGAGTCCCTCGTTACACTCGGGACTCAACTCTAGAATCCCTCGGTCGCTCAGGATTCAAAAAACACTCTCGCCCTAAAAATAGTTCTTTACTCCCTTGGTAAACAATCTACTATTATGACTATTAGGATTAAGGTGAACCAAAAATTGTTATCTGTCCAACCCACCCACGAGAAGATTGAAATCCTCAACAATCAATTAAAACCAAAATAAATGCCATTCTCAACTTTCCCCTTTCTCTACCCGACTCATGAAAATATAATAAAGCTGTATAGCTATTCATAATAAAAGGGCCGGTGGGTCCGCAAGCAGACTGCTATCGACAGAAATAGTAATGAGGAGAGGACGCTTGAAGAATAGCTTACTTTATTAAAACAATTCCATTTGCCTCACTTAACTGTGATCCTATCTGACTAATATCATATATTAGTGTAAAATTACCTAATTACCTAATCGCCTAATGCACGACTGCCACTCAAATTAAATTCAAGATACTTGAAAGTCGCCATGTTTTACTGGCGTCTGATATTACCATAACGGTTCTGCGACAGAATGGCTTTGAGTTTGGTTTTGAATGTGGCTGTTGTGCATTTGGCATCGAGTACGGAATCGCATGGCAGTGGCTGTAGCGAGCAACATTCCGGTTAGTTTGTAACCGGCCGGCGCCGCGTCTCGGCTTTCGCTGTAGGTACCCATTATGACCATGCGATTCCCGACGCGACTCCTGACCCTATAATCTATTCAGTAGTGGATCAAAGTGATTTGACAGGTCGAGTGAGTTCAGTGAATGATTGTTTGTTTGTTTACTTTATTGTCGAAGTTATTTCTAAAGCCCTAATAGATGCTACAATATTATAGTTTGCCTTACTAATGTCTACTTTTTGTAGGTGTACACGAAAAATGCGACATTTAAGGGAATTTCAACTATAGGTATCCCAGAAAGTTTCGATGTTCGACCCGTGTCAATAACCAGTTTGCGCGTTAATTATTGTTTTTAAGCCTGCCCCGTTAGCAAAACTGTAAAATAAGTACAAACTATTCATTCATCTGACTGTCATTCATTTAATCGATTCAAAAATACACGTCACTATGATTCAGAAGCGAGCAACATTATTTCGCTAAGTGACATTTCGACCTGCTTCGATCAATCCACTTTGATCAATTACTGGTAAAGTTGCAGTGACGTCCCTCGCTATCGCGTCGGCAGCAGTGGCTCCAGCGCGGCCGCCGCCGGCACCAGGTGGTAGGTGAGCCACCAGGACAGCAGCGGCTGCGTGACGGCCACGAACAGCAGGAAGTAGACGCGACGCTTAGTGCCGCCGCCGCCGCCGCCGCTGACCGAAATAATGAAATGAAAATTATTTATTTAAAATAATATAGTATGTACAGTACAGTATAACATTATAGATAAGTACGTTCTTTCTTTAATATACCATTTTGTTGGCTATTTTGCCGGAATTTACAATTGGTATTACTTTCGGTCCTCACACTAGGCAAGCCTGTATCGTGTGTGACCATTTAACGATTTCTAGCATATTTTGCTATCACTTTGAGAAAGTTTTACATAAGAAATTGTACTGTAAGTTAAATATGAATCTTATTTATTTTATTAAAAGTAAAAGTTAATTAATATTAAATAAGATATAATACTTATCTAATCAAAAAATATGCTTGCATATAAAAAGGCAGCCAGCCTCGCGGGGGGGGGGATCATCATCATGTATTCAATGATGAAGCCTGGGGCCATCATTATTTGATGACTTCCTGTTTATATTGATTTTTATTACCGGTTGGAAATCACGGGCCATTTGAGAGAACGTTACGTAACGAAAAGCATTAGTCCTGCCTGACTGACTGTGTCATCAACGCAGGAGTTAAGCGGCTAAAGCTAGAAGACTGAAGATTTGAGGGTAGCTTATAATGTACTTATTGTTTAGAGACCCACTAAGAGATGGCGAAACCTTCCATCCCCATAGTTGCGGTGATGGCTGGGCTGTGACGTAGATGGAGGACTGACGCCCCATTTCTGTTCTCCAGTGGTGTGCTGTAGCTTTTAAGCTGCCGTCGATTGGCGCCGACTCGCATTCCCGTCATGTTTAAGCTCTTAGCAGCCGGAACATTCTGTTCTTCTTCAAGGTTGAAGCGCCTGCACCTGGCCCACACGGGCGGGGCCTCTGTGCATATCCCCTGCGCCTGCTCGTCTTCAGCTATCCCAGCTCCTGCACAGCCGGTACAGGTAGCCGGAGGGTAGTGCATCACAGTGCAACTCACCTGGTCTGCTTCCAGTTGTCGACGTACGGGTTGGGTGCGCCGTACCCCGGCGCGTACCCGGGCTCCGCGCCCCCCGCGCTGCCCCCCGCCAGCACCTGCACGCGGAGGGACTTCACCTGAGGGGGAGGGGGGGGGGGGGGGTATATGAAGCCATGCGGCGTTCGAGCACCAATGTAGTAAATCTGAGGCCTCGTCTAGAGTCTAGAGTGAGGGGCTTGCGCGGTGGCTGAGGCGGGCACGAAACATCGAACATAATGCAGCAGGCGGCTCCATTTTAACAATACCTTAGATTGCCGCTTTAACCTCAGATTGAGCCTCAGAGGTCGTCCAGCGTGAATGCGCGGTGACTCGGGCCGCCTGGGCTCTACTCACAATGCAATCTGTCTCGCGATTTGTTGCTGCAACTTGTATTTCTCTCTCTGTCTATCTTGCTGTTCTGTCCTCCTCTAGCGGTTGCAAGGCAACCTGCCTTCTATGAGTTGCAGCGACAGATTGCAAGCCAGGTCGCATCGTGAGTCGAGCCCATTAGGCCCGAGTCACCGCGCATTCACGCTGGACGACCTCTGAGGCTCAATCTGAGGTTAAAGCGGCAATCTAAGCTATTGTTAAAGTGGAGCCGCCTGCTGTGTGTGAGTATACCGCTCCAAGCAAACTACTCACAAACTGCAAGCGGCTCCAATTTAACACGCTTTTACACCCAACATTTCTCCTGTGGCAGGCGTATAAATAGCCCACTTAAATCTCACTCGCATCAAACAAGACCTGCACAACATTAGACAGAAAACGCCCGACAAGTGATTAGTTTATAATACAACAAGAAGATATGTATGACTACACCCTTCTGTTACACCCTGTATGCATAATATATTTTATTTATGTTAGTTTATATGTAATAGTACATTACTTCAGAGGGAAGAAAGTGACAGTTCCATACCGAGATTATGGCATTTGCGCCACGAGCTTGCGAGGGGCGCAAACCATTTGAGGTATGGAACTGTACTTTATCCTGAGGTATGTATAGTGCTTTTTATTACACCTACGAGGAAAATTATAGACATAAATGCATAGAAATCTGCAGTACTTATGAAAATTTCATACGTTGGCAAAAGGAAAAGATAACGACTTCATTTTCTGAAAATGTATTGCTCGAAGTTTTTGCGAAAATGCGCGGGCTTTTCCTTTTTTTATTCGCCCGTTTCTGGAGTAGGCTAAGATCATAAGGTCATGCAGCCACTTCTTCCGTGATTCCGCGCGTTTTATATACAAAAATAATTTCGTTTTTATTTTTTTGTATGCACCAAGGAGGTTGGTAACTGGTAAAAAAAAAACTGTATGTGGCCAGTAACAATTTACATGAAATTTAATTAGTATTAAAGTCTTTTTGCAGTATGACTGCTGACAAATAAAAATAAAAAAAACCGGGTATGTAATGGAATTCCATACATACTTCCCACCCTTGGGTCGGAAGGATTTTCATACAAACTTCCATACCTTGGGATGAAAGGATTTGAAGGGCGGGATAAAGGCGTTTCTTCCCTCTAATTGGTATAATTAGTATGTATTTTCAGAGCAGGTGTGATAAAAAGTTTATTTAGTTTATTGATTAGTATATTTTTGTTGTACACTTGGGTCTACCCCTACTCTGTAATCCTCCTTTCTCGTCCCAATTTGGTTTGCTGGAAGAGATCTCTTACTACAGATAAGCTCGCCTTTGTACACTATGTTAAGTATTACTATTTTTTTCTAAATGTCTGTGTGCACTAAAGAAATTATGAATTAGGCATCGAATGGCTGCTCAAGCTGCCATGCCACCTTCATGAGGTGTGACGTAGACTATCTAAATACACAAGAAACTTACCAGGAAGTAGGAGAGCGCGAGACTGCAGTAGAGCAGCGAGCAGTAGTAGCCGGTGCGGCCGACAGCAGATAAACTTACCAGGAAGTAGGAGGGCGCGAGACTGCAGTAGAGCAGCGAGCAGTAGTAGCCGGTGCGGCCGACAGCAGATAAACTTACCAGGAAGTAGGAGAGCGCGAGACTGCAGTAGAGCAGCGAGCAGTAGTAGCCGGTGCGGCCGACAGCAGATAAACTTACCAGGAAGTAGGAGAGCGCGAGACTGCAGTAGAGCAGCGAGCAGTAGTAGCCGGTGCGGCCGACAGCAGATAAACTTACCAGGAAGTAGGAGAGCGCGAGACTGCAGTAGAGCAGCGAGCAGTAGTAGCCGGTGCGGCCGGCCGCCAGGCCCGACAGCAGATAAACTTACCAGGAAGTAGGAGAGCGCGAGACTGCAGTAGAGCAGCGAGCAGTAGTAGCCGGTGCGGCCGGCCGCCAGGCCCGACAGCAGATAAACTTACCAGGAAGTAGGAGAGCGCGAGACTGCAGTAGAGCAGCGAGCAGTAGTAGCCGGTGCGGCCGGCCGCCATCGCCAGGCCCGACAGCAGATAAACTTACCAGGAAGTAGGAGAGCGCGAGACTGCAGTAGAGCAGCGAGCAGTAGTAGCCGGTGCGGCCGGCCGCCAGGCCCGACAGCAGATAAACTTACCAGGAAGTAGGAGAGCGCGAGACTGCAGTAGAGCAGCGAGCAGTAGTAGCCGGTGCGGCCGGCCGCCATCGCCAGGCCCGACAGCAGATAAACTTACCAGGAAGTAGGAGAGCGCGAGACTGCAGTAGAGCAGCGAGCAGTAGTAGCCGGTGCGGCCGGCCGCCAGGCCCGACAGCAGATAAACTTACCAGGAAGTAGGAGAGCGCGAGACTGCAGTAGAGCAGCGAGCAGTAGTAGCCGGTGCGGCCGGCCGCCAGGCCCGACAGCAGATAAACTTACCAGGAAGTAGGAGAGCGCGAGACTGCAGTAGAGCAGCGAGCAGTAGTAGCCGGTGCGGCCGGCCGCCAGGCCCGACAGCAGATAAACTTACCAGGAAGTAGGAGAGCGCGAGACTGCAGTAGAGCAGCGAGCAGTAGTAGCCGGTGCGGCCGGCCGCCAGGCCCGACAGCAGATAAACTTACCAGGAAGTAGGAGAGCGCGAGACTGCAGTAGAGCAGCGAGCAGTAGTAGCCGGTGCGGCCGGCCGCCAGGCCCGACAGCAGGCTGCCGATCATAGTCGTGTACTGCGGAGGACAAACAACAATGTAGTGAGCGAGCTTGAGCGAAACGAGAGCGGGCTACACACACGACTGCGGCAGGGGCGATCGAGGGTGTAAGCTGTGTTATACTGGAGCTGCCTGTTGTGTGCGCTTGGAATGGTGTTCCCAAACACAGCTGTGCCTGTAGACAATGTTAAACGCTAAGGATAGCGAAACGAAACGATGGATGACATTATACAGCCAGTCTTATTGGTGTTTATAGTCATTGTACCAAGATTAATTCTGGCTGTAAAAAAAAAAAATTATATTATGTAATACGTATGGACTTCACTGTCAGGAGACAGATTTCGTAGGCTCGTTTTCGGGTCTCGAGCGGGAAGGACTAAGTGATAGGTCATGAAGTCGGTTTTTTTAAGTTTTTAAGTTGGTGAATTATCTATGTTGTGCTATGTGTTGTGTATTGTGACGCTAGAATGAATGCATATTCTATTCTATTCTGTTCCAGTAGGCCTAGACAAAGTTAATAACGCTACGAAAACGAAACGAAACGAAAATCTAAAATGTTTGCGATTTGACATTTGGTGACGCTAGCGTAGCGTGACTAATTGTCAAATCGCATGTACATATTCTTAGCGTTTCGTGCGAACGTTTTGCATCTTGTCTAGGGGGGCTGTCCTTTGCCCAGCAGTAGGTTCACCTGGGTATGTTGATGGTGATTGAACGGCAGTGTGTGGTAGCGGTATACCTTGTAGCCGGAGTAGGCGAGCAGGTCCAGGGTCTTCAGGTTGGAGTTGGTGCTGGTGATGTAGAGCGTCACCAGGTACAGCAGCATCTCGAAGATGATGTAGGCCAGCGCTGATGACGACTGGATGCCGATCTGTTCCGGTGAGAACCGCTGCTGCAGGCCTGAGAGTTGATACCTCTTTTTAGATATAAGCCTGGTTTTGTACATGTAATGGAGTATTGGATAACTGGCTGAAAGTGGGCAAAATTGTGCCTCTGCCATCCCGTATGGGAAAAGCGTGACGCTATATTATCATTATTGTACATAAATAAACATTTACATACAGGCACATACATTGCTTCTGGCCCCACACTAGGATACCCTGTGTCGTGGGAACCAGGAACAGCGACATCACAAACAAGTAAAATAAGTTTTTTTTTGTCCCCAGCCGGGATTCGAACTCGCATGGTAGGCCATAAAATAAATAATAAATTGTATTAAGGCCTGAGCCATAAACATAACGTGAAGGGTTGATGAAGGGATCGTTGCATTAAGTTGCGTAGAGCTGGCGCCCTCTTCATCATCAGCAAAAAGATCGTTGGAAGACTACACGTAAATAAAGTGTCAAATAAAGTTATCTGTTTATACAGGGTGACATAAAAAAAAAAGTTTATTTAATGACCAAATGATACATATAAGTTTCGGCTGGGGCCTTCAAAGTTCAAAGTTCAATTTTTTTTTATTGACCATAAAATCATACATATTACTTAGTCAACGTCAATATAATATTAATATTTTTGTATACTAAGATTCTATTAAGTAATAATACCTGTATCAGAAGACCCCGCTCCCTCACGTCCGTGACTGACTAACAAATTAAATGGTGCTACTTTTACTAACATAAGGTAAGGTACATTAAATTAGCTGACCATATTTTGGGGAATGATAGTACCCATCATTATGAACAACTTTCCCCAAGAAAAATATAGTCAGCAATGAAAATAAATAATCGTCCCCCAGCAAATTGCCCCGATAAGCCGATTTCAAGTTACTATGGAAGACCCAAGAGTGTTTTTCGTTTGCGACCATGCGGGAAATTCTGGCGCTAGCGAGATCATGTCCATGGTCGAAATATCGATTTTGAGATACCGAAATCCCTATCAAAAACAAGAAAAAGCTATTCTTTCGACACACCTCGGACACTCCATAGAACGCTCGTAAAATAATCACCTATAACTACTACATAACCAAATGATGTTTGTTTACGTGCAAATGTGTGCGTAAACTTTGCTAGGGCTGGTGGGGCGCGGCAAATGCAGCGATATTAAGTATACGCGTCGTCACTCGTCAGGCGTTCAGCCCTGTCTATTGATCCTTTAACCAATCCTTTGACGCCAGGGGTGGGGTGCTGTATCTGAATCAGCGCGGGAAAGGGAGTGGCCGTTCTGTATGGAGTACTATTATCTCTTCTGTGCTTTCGACCAACCCAGATATCTCGAACCGTTTTCGATCGAAATAAATATAAATCGAGATCATTTTCGACGGATTTAGGCGGTATCAAAACCGATATCTCGATTGGGGAGATGATCTCGATAGCGCGAGAATCGGGGGCCATATGTTCCTTGGGGAAAGTTCTTCAAACTGATGGGTACTATCATTCCCCGAAATATGGTCAGTAGGTAGATAATGACAGTTGTAATTCATTTGACGACGGAAAGCCTACAGGGTCGATAGATGGATCGAAAAACCTATTGACAGTTCAAATTCATTTTACGACGGAAAGCCTACAGGGTCGATAGATGGATCGAAAAACCTATTGACAGTTCAAATTCATTTTACGACGGAAAGCTTAAGTTCGGCCTACGCTACGAGATCGCTAGTTTGCAAATGTAATTTCATTTGCCACAGCAATCGTTCGATGACAGATTTTGATCGAGAACTGCCAGACTTATTTACAAAAACGAAAAATAAATAAATAAGGTACATGGGATATAAAAAACTAATACACTCATTTGGTCCGTCTACCGGCTAATACAATGTAATACTCATTTAACGTACTACACTTGCATCCAGACAAGTAATTTTAGTTTTCAATATCATTTCGGGAAACCTATAATCACTCATTTGGTCCGTCTTCCGGCTAATACAATGTAGTACTCATTTTACGTACTACACTTGCATCCAGACAAGTAATTTTAGCTTTCGTCACCATTTCCCATTTTTAACTTACCATTTTTCTGCACAGCCACACAAATAACCCTACACTTCACTTTGACAATGGAAAATATATACTGAATAACAACTGAAAAGAAGCTGAAACTTAAGATGTTTGTTTAGTCCGTCTTCCGGCTTATACCAAATAGTTCTCCTTTTATGAACTACCCTAGTATCTAAACAACTACATCATTAGTTTTCAGCAACACAGAGACCATCAATGCGTTTTAATCCAAGAAATATGTTCGTTTTGTACAATTATCCCAACCAGATCGGCTTTCTTGAAAGCCTGGTTCTTCAGGGAGTTTTGTAATCAAGGTGATCATAATTTAAAGGATTAACAAACCCACGATGTGTCCACTAACTTCACTTCACGCAAATAAAATCATTCTACTATATTTAAAGTAAAATTTAGGGTTACCATCTTCTAAATGTTCCTTAACTGTTGCAAATATTGTCGAAATGAGACTATACAAAGACAAAACTTTAATGCTGAAGCAAAGACTTTGCATCCTACTTTCATGTGTATAAGTGAAATTGTGACGTTAACTGCACCAACTAGCACGCTGTTAGTAACAAATATACTTCGCGTGGTAAAGCGAGTCATTGAATCTTTTAATATCCATGGTAAGTACGTATGTAACATATAATCGATGATTATAGCTTTTACACGACACATTTTATGTGATGTTGAACGTAGGTATGATAGGGGCTAGCTCATCGCCACAGTTACAAATGCCGATTTTAGTAATTTGTATCTGGAAACCCTAGTGTCATTTGCTTACGTATAACAATGCAATCGACTGATGCCGGTCTCACGTTACCCGCTGGCGGTATTGTTTGTCATCACCTTTAATTAATTTTATTTTACCTCTATTAATTTTTGCATAGTCGCAAGTGTGCAACTTTCTACAGGGTGTAAATGAGCACTAAGTTATAATTATAATTGAGGTTATTTTAAACGCGATTATTTTTGCTACCAGCAGTGGTATTTATTCTGAACAAGGTTTCTGAAGGTATAATTGACACGTAAATGTATTATTTTACGTTCTTATCCAGTTGATTACTTATATCAAACGTAAGGAGTAGTTAATTAACTGTTCTTGAACCACATGTTCTTATGATAATTTGTACATTACGCCGCAGTAAAGTTTTGTAAATACATACCAGGAAAATATATTTATAGTTTAAATTAAAATGTTAGGCATAGATAACGCTAATAAAACTTTCTCATGAATCTATTTTTTCACGCCACTCAAAAGGTATCGGCAAACAATGACCTCATTATTACACCCTGTACATTACTTGCATGCTCATCATTTATTTCCAATAAAACTGCCAAAATCGAAAGGAAAATTATCAATTGATTTGTACCATTGGTTGTAACACCAAGCTACAGACGTCAACGCTAGTGCTCGCTCTCCAGGTCCACCGCACCCCGTCTTCATACCCACCTGCAAGCTGCGTATCCACTGCGTCACAATCATGTTAGTAAGTTTTTTAAAGTTATTTTTATAGACATAGTTCTTGACTAAGTGTATGTTTTTGTTTTTTGTTTTGCATAGATGGTGGTTCACAAAGCTTATAACTATTTGTTTGGATACTAGGGTAGTTCATTAAAGGAGAACTGCCTGGTATAAGCCGGAAGACGGCCCAAATGAGTGGTTATAGCTTATTCGAAAAGCTTTATGACCTGTTTGGATGCAAGTGTAGTACGTAAAATGAGTACTACATTGTATTAGCCGGTAGACGGATCAAATGGGTTATAATAGTTATGTTTATCGAATGTACCTACCATGTAATTATTTGATATCTTACTAGTCTGGTTCATGTCTCACGTTTTACATTGTCATTTGTAACTAATTAATCTTAGGTACTGCAAGAGTGTTGGTAAGCTATAGTTTAGTTTTATTTGCTCATGTACCTATAAATGTACTTATTGTTTATTTTTATTTTTAGGTCGGACTCTGAGTACTACACGAAGAAGGCTGCGACAAATGAGAAGCGGAACTCATTTGAGACGGACGACGAGGCTGTTTTCTTGTGGTAAATATTATTATTATTATACCTGCTATACTTATATCTTTATTATGTCCTCATAATATAACGTCACCTGGTACTTACATAATTTTATTGTTAACAGCAACAAAAAGAAAGCTGCAAATCCAACAAAGCGAGTAGTCGAATCGGACGAGGAATCGGAGATTGTGAGGTAATCAAATTATTATTATTTTGAAACATAGATTTTGATAAATTACATTTTAGAAAATTGAAATAAGCTACAGTGATGTTTAATGTTTTCAGGAACAAAAAGAAGGTTCCCGCTAAGCCGACAGCATCGAAGCGTACCGCCGAATCTGATGACGATACAGTGCAAAGGTGATTATTTTTTGTGATTTCTAATAAATTCATGAATCCAGTTTCCTAGTCCGAACCGAACAGCACAAGTATGAATAAAATAAGGTCAAGTCACGATATATTATGTGTTTAGTTTCAATAGGGTTTCTAAAATCTCTCTTTCCATATTTTTCTATTAATATTTAGGTATCATGACGTCCAGTAAATAACCTTTGTTTTCTTTCACAGACGCAAACCGCAAAAGGACCTGAAACCTCCAGCCAAACGAAAGGTGCAGCAGAGCGTCACTAAGAAGCCTGAAGAGAGTTGGCGCGCTTTGGATTCCGGAAGCGAGGACGAAGTGATTTGCAAGAAACCAGAGCTGAGATCTTCGTACTCGAAGCGGGTTGCTGACGGTGTCGTGCGGCGAAGCATTAAACTGGAGGGTGACCTCTACTTGGACCTGAAACTCTACCAGGTGGCAGATATCAAAGACGTGGACCCTAGTAAACGATACGAGAAGGCGGTGCTGGCATTGAAGTATCAGGCTGACTTCAATTCGCCACAACTGGGACTCCTGCGACAGCTCTTGAAACGCTGCAAGACGTCTTTTATTGAAGAAGGATTTTTCTTCGCTGATAAGAAAACTTAGATTATTAGATTTTAATGGTTAATAAAATTTGTTTCATAAGTTTACTATGTTTATTTCATAATTTATTAGGTAGGTACTTAGGTATCCTTTATTGTAGGCCACGAAAGGTAGGTAGATAGTAAAAATTAGGTGTAACTTAGGTACAGTCTTCACAAAATAAAAGGCCCGGTGACAGCGTCCATATGTCACTGACGTAATAAGGTTGAATTTAGTTTGGGCTACCGAGCCTTTTATATTGTGAAGTTAAGATAGGTTTGATTTATCATTTCTTAGGTTTTGTCCTTACATATAATTAAGATGTCTAATAACAGATTAGTATATTGTACATCCTGTGATGTCTCTGTAAAAAGTAAAAGTTTATCAGCTCATTTTCGCAGCACTGTACACAAAAACAACAATGCGGTTATTAAGGGTGACGGTCTTGAGAAGATATCTAGTGCTTTCCGCAGTCGAATCGCGTCGTACAGACTAAGCAACGCGGACTCGGGGGCGGCGGACAGCGCGGCGGCGGCGGCGGCGGGCTCTAATGCTTGCCCTCCGAACATCTATCTGCGCTCGCTGCGGTCACGCGTACGTGATCTGATAGAGGCGCGGATCGGCTCCTTTAACAGCGTTAAGGTAAATTTTGAACTGTTTGCTGAGTTCTCGTTACCTAAGAATGATGAGCGGGAGATTAAATCGTTCGCCACGCCTAATATAGTCATTCACAAACATTATGATTTTGAAGATATTTACAAAAACGCTGTAAATGTAATTGTTGCAAAAATCGATGAATTTCAGGAGAGAGACAGTGGTTGGAGCTTTGTAGCAAATTCTTATCTGGAAGTCAATATCAACAAATATAATCCGCTAAGAGGTTCAGGGTTTATCGATCTTCCTAGACCTATTAAATTAAAACGGGCGTGTGTCAATATTCAGAACTCAGATGACTTTTGTTTTCTATGGTGCATAATGGCAGCTTTATTTCCTGCACAACAAAATTCACACCGAACGAGTTCATATCCTCATTTCGACACTGTGCTGAACACAAAAAACATGACGTTTCCGGCAGGTTTCAGGGATGTAAAGGTCTTTGAAAAGAACAACGATAACATAAGTATTAATATTTATGGTCTCAGTGAAAAGTCGGTTGTTATTGGACCTTTATACAAATCTGTTCACAAGGGGCGGAAGAATCGTATAAATTTATTGTTTTTGGAATCAGGTGCGCTAACACATTATTGTCTTATTAAGGATTTGAGTAGGCTGGTAAGATCTCAGATAACTAAACATGATGGAAGAATATTTTTTTGTGATGATTGCTTGTTATTTTTTTCTAATGATAAAAAGCGTAATGAGCATGTGTGCAGTGGTGTTAAAACGTCATTGCCTGATAAAGGGACGTTGATACAGTTCAAACATTTCGAACGCATGCATGATATGCCATTTGTCATTTACGCAGATTTTGAGTCTATGTTACAACCCTGTTCGGAGAAAAAGTCGAATTTTACGGAAACGATTCAAAAACACATTCCAGTAGCGTTCGGATATTATATTGTTTGCTCCTACGATGCGTCTTTAAATCGGTATCGATCTTACCGAGGTCCGGACTGTGTTCAGCAGTTTTTAAAAATATTGGGCGATGACGTTGAAACGATAAGTAAAATACTAAACGATCCAATCGACATGTTACCCCTTACTGAAAATGAGCTGAAAAACTTTTTAGAGTCAAAATATTGTTACCTCTGTAATAAGATAATGTTTGAAGGAAAGGTAAGAGATCATTGTCATTTGACTGGACGCTACCGCGGGGCAGCACATGATTATTGTAACCTTCGATTTAAGCTCCCTAAATCATTTGTCCCAATTTTTTTCCACAATCTGTCAGGCTATGACTGTCATTTGTTTATACGAGAGCTAGGTGAAATGCACGGAAACATAAATGTTATCGCAAAAACAAAAGAAAACTATGTGTCATTTACAAAGTTCTTTCCTGTTAACAATAATGACTATATGGCTGTTCGTTTTGTCGACTCATTCGCATTTTTAGGTACTAGTTTAGAAAAAGTTGCAGAAAATTTAGCAATTGAAGATTTTATTCACCTCTCTCATTGCTACCCCGATAAACAGCAATTCGAGTTATTGAGACGTAAAGGTATTTATCCTTACGAGTACATGAATAAGTGGAAACGTTATGATGAAAATAAATTACCGCCGCGTGAGTGTTTCTACAGCAGTTTAACTGATCAGGTTATTTCAGAGTCAGATTATGCTCACGCACATTGTGTGTGGCGATTGTTCCATTTGTCAAACCTTGGTCAATATACCGATCTATACTTAAAATCAGATGTAATGCTGTTGACGGATATTTTTGAGAGTTTTAGAAAGACGTGTAAAAATAATTATAGGTTAGACCCAGCCTTTTACATAACGGCTCCCAGCTTAAGCTTCGATGCAATGCTGTTAAAAACAGAAGTAAAATTAGAATTAATAGATGATCTGGAAATTATTAGAATGATACAAAAAGGTATTCGCGGAGGTGTTTGTTTATGTTCTACTCGCTATGCCAGTGCTAATAATAAGTACCTCTCGAACTACAACCCCTCGGATCCTGATAATTACTTACTGTATATAGATTGTAATAATTTGTATGGATTTGCTATGTGTAGTTATTTACCGCACTCTGATTTTGAATTGATTGAAAATCCTATGTTTCAAGTTTCTGACATTCTCTGTTTACAAGACAATTCAGATGTAGGTTACATTTTTGATGTCGATCTAGAATATCCTGAATCTCTGCATGATCATCATAACGATTTACCTTTCTGCCCACAAAAATTTGTACCGCCTGGATCGAAAACGAGTAAACTGATACCGAATTTGTATGATAAATATAATTATGTCATACACTATATTCATTTGAAAACGTGTCTGAAACATGGGCTAAAATTGAAAAGCATACACAGAGTTATTAAATTTAAACAAGGTCCATATTTGAAACAATATATTGATTTAAATACGGAATTGAGACAAAAAGCTAAATCTCAATTTGAACAAGACTTTTTTAAATTATTAAATAACAGCATTTTTGGTAAAACCCTAGAAGACACGGAAAAAAGGTTAAATGTTAAATTAGTAAATCAGTGGTCTGATAAAAATAACAAAACGAAAAAACATTTAGGCGCAGAGCAACTAATAGCTCGACCTAATTACCATAGCTCAACTATTTTTACTGAAAATTTTGTAGCCGTCCAGATGAATCCTGAAAAAATTACTCTCGATAAACCGATTTACATTGGTTTTTCTGTTTTGGAAATATCTAAGAGTCATATGTATGACTTTCATTATTCTGTTATGAAACCTTTTTATGGCCCTAATATAAAAATGTGTTATACAGACACCGACAGTTTTCTGTATTCCATAACAACGAAAAATGTCTACAAAGACATAAAATACAATTTCCCTCAATACTTCGACACCAGCAACTACGCGAGTAATAATATGTACGGTATAAGGAGGCATAATAAAAAAGTGCCTGGGTTATTTAAAGACGAGCTAGGAGGTCAGCTTTTAGTTGAGTTTGTAGGCCTACGGTCTAAACTTTATTCTATAAAAACTGAAGATACTGAATTAAAAAAAGCTAAAGGAACCAAAAAATCTGTTGTAAAAACATTGAGTTTTAAGGACTATAAAGGTGTGTTATTAGATAATAATTTAGTTAGGAAAAAAAATATGGTATTTAGGTCATTAAAACATGAAATTTTCACACAGTCGCTTAATAAAATAGCTCTCTCAAGTAATGATGATAAGCGCATCATTCTAAAAAATAAAATATCAACTCTTTCATGGGGTCATGAATCAGCATTTTAAGCCGTATATGTATGAATATAATTAGTCTCTAAACTATAGCTTGTAAGTGAATATTGTTATATTGAAAATAAAACATCAACTTTTGACGACATTTGGACCTGATATTTACTAATATAACTAGACTCTAAACTAGCTTTTAAGTAAAAATTGTTATATTAAAATAAATAATGTGTTCTCGGATTATGTTTCGTGTTTCTTTCTAAGCTTATTGTTACAACATACCCTACTACATTACATACATAGTTAGGTACAGTCGTTAGAAATCAGCCGGAGTGGACTTGTATGTAGAGGTTACTTTAGAATGATTTCTAAAAGATGGAACATAACGCTTGAAAGCGATAACGTTGAAATGATTATGATGACTAATCGCAACGTGAATATAACACGTGTTGTGTTCAATGAACTCAATTTGAAAAACATGATAATATGTCAATGTTAACGTAAGCATAATTTTATGAAGAAATGCAAGGTTAGGTGATTTGTTTAATTACAACGTAACAATGACCATTTCTAAAGAAGGTAGCTAAAGAAGAGGACGCAGTTCATTACAACAAGATAATATGTCTATATTAAACGAGGTAAAAACATACTGACTATTT
>OY735272.1:242404-270994 GCA_963457715.1 Argyresthia albistria | reverse complement strand
CCGCGACCGCTGTCCGATACGTCTCAAAATCAACCCCGCAGGCTTTCGACCTGCAACAAACAACGGCATTACTTCATGTGGGAGCCGCCTTGCTGTGAGTGCCGAGATGGTAGTCGAGGTGGGTGCGTTTGCGGAACTTTTTCGGACAGACATGGCACTTGTAGTTGCGTATGTCGAGGTGTGTCTCGAGGTGGCGGTCGAGGGTGTTCTTGGCTCGGAAGCGCTTGTCGCAAGTCGGGCATGAGTACGGCCTCTCTCCGGTGTGCAGGCGCGAGTGTATGTCGCGCGCGGCTCTAGTCGCGAACTTCTCGCCGCACGCGCGACAAGAGTGCTGCAGTCTGCCTTCGTGAACCAGCTGGGAATGCTTCCTCAGGTTCGCTCGAGACTTGTAAGATTTGGGACACTTGTCGCACGTATAACAGCCGTCGGAAAAGTGGGATTTGAGGTGAATCTGCATGTTGTATTTATTGGAGAACGTCTTCTGACACTCGGGGCAGGACACCGGGATGTATTTCTGGTCTTTGCTCGAGTGGGCTTGGGGTTTTGTTGCGTATTTCTCATCAGGGTGGGCATTCTCAATGTGGACATACAGGTTGTTGTGGTCTGAGGCGATGTGTCCACATGCTCGGCAGGTCAGCTGTGTGTGGTCTGTGGCGCGGAACACATGCGTCTCCTGCAAGTGTTGCACAAAACTCTTCTTGTCGGGGAAGCTGCGCTCACAGATCCTGCAGAGGAACCCGTCCTCGAGGCACGAGTCCACGTGACAGTTGAGATGCCAGATCAATCGAGTGCAAGACGAGAAGATGCTGTCACAAAACGGACAGAAATAACTTGTAACCGAAAGCTCAGCTTTGAAGTCATCTGCAGATTCTGCTACGTCTTCCAAATGGTTGCCAATATCTTCCTCATCAGTGCTACTGAGTATCAGTATCTCTTCGAATGTTATATTCTCTTCTATGAATGTTGTTATGGACATTTTCAAGTCAAAGTTTTCGTGTGTCTCTAGTAGATGCTCTGCCAGGCCCCCCACGGTTCTCAGTCTCATTCGGTCGCATTTTTGGCAAACAAACTCAAAGTCCAGTTCTTGTTCTCTCGAGTTTAAGACACGGAAGGAATCGACCAACACACTCCGGACTAGTTTGTAAAAGTATATCGCATTTTCTGACCTGAAATTGTACATAAAAGCCATGCTTTTGACTGTTTACCTTACTTCTTCAGGATCGATGTAAATAATGAAGGAGTACTAAATAACGAAGTTACAACGAAATTACAACAAAATGATGATACTTACTTGATCTGTATTTCTTCTTGTTGTTCTAGAGGTTCTTGAGCTTTTGTTGTTGCCTCTGTCTCATTGACATTGTTGCTTGGTGACTGCTCTAAGTTCTGTAAACAAGAATGGTTGTTGATTATTCTATAATAGTTACTTAACAGCTGACAAGGCTGATGTTGATAATAGCAACAAGAAAGAGCTCTTACACACGAGCAGCAACTCAGGCGCTCCCAAACATTTACGAGGTGGAGGCGGGTGAGAATGACCAGCACCTATAAGATGCTCCATCATCGGAATTCCATGTGCAGGTCCTGCCTATCTCGATACTTGATAGTGGTAATTGCAGAAACCTCAACAACCCGCACTAAGCAGTGGTGAAGTCGTATGAGTATGGACAAGGAGCATGGTTCAATCTACATATGTCTGGCCTGCACCGTTAAAGACATTGGCTACAAGTATTTTGATTGCGACGCTCTCACCTGCGCTTGCAGCTTGTCAGCAGCGGCGGCGGCGGCAGCGGCGGCGTGCAGCCTGGCCCTCGTGCGCAGCGCGGCGTCCGCCTGCTCGCAGCACGCGACCAGCTCGTGCCAGGCCAGCAGCGTGCTCGCGCACTGGTAGCACACCGCTTGCGGGAGAGAGTCGCTACTCGATACCTGATAGTTAAATAAATAGTTGGATGATGAGGCGGGACGCCCGCTGAACGCAGGGTGATCAGTTATCTATAGCAACTATTACACCGAATTCCCAATCTTTGAGCTGGTTACTTTTGGTTCCGTTGATTTCCCCAAATCTACCAGTTCTTGAAATTATTTCTAGTATGTCACTATGGAGGTTGGCTAGGCTATCTTCTATCCTTCGCTAGTGTTCGCCATCTTATGTTTGAGTACATGATGCATTCTCCCAAGAAGTTAAAGCTACATGTTGCAACGAGTACTGTAAATTAATCTACCTATATATTTTTAAGCATATCTCATTTTAAGTGAATGTAAATTCTTATGAGAATAAAGTTCTTTAAACCTAAACCTAGAAGTGCTGACTTGTCTTCTCCAAGCCTCAATGAGAACATGAAGGGTTCCAGTTTTCCAATGAGAGTGTCTCTTCAGTTTACTGACCTAACCTAACATTGTTTTGCTAACCGATTAGAAAAACAACGTTAGGGTGTTAGAAAACACAAAACCATGTCGCAGCGGAGACGGTTTAATCCTTTTGTATTATGTTAAGAAAATGTATGATATTGGCTTCTTTTTTCCTACTTCTTGGTTCAATGTGTTGTGCCAGCCGTCCAAAAATTCAGTAGTGCGATGCTGATTTCTGTATACATTCCAAGTTGGTGTCCAATTTTCTTCGGATCGAATCGGATACCAACTTGGAATGTATACGGAAATCATTATCGCACTAGTAATTTTGGGATGGCTGGCACAACAAATTGAATCGAGAATAGGAAAAAACCCCCGCTCAGCTATCAACCTCTCTCATCAAAACTTGGTTTGCTGGAAGAGATCTCTTTTTAGAGATAAGCTCGCCATTGTACACTTTATATTACCTACCGTGCTTTGTTAACTTTTTTGTGTGCAATAAAGAAATTATGAATTATGAAAAAAGAAGCCCAATATCATACATATTCTTGACATAATACAAAAGGATGCATCATTGTTCACAGTTCGACACGCGATGGTAAAAACAAATTAATTTACTCAAGGATGAATTCATACAAGAAAAGCAGATGGAATTTCTACATGAGGATATGTCTGTTGGGAATTTTTTCAGACATTAGTGATTATGTGATTACTGGAAAAAAATGATTAGTACTAATTAAGGCAATAATCTGTGATTGTTTAATTATTGTAGGAATCTTAACCTTATTTTTTATTTGATTCTATGTAAACTTTTCTGAAATTTTTATTTAGGTACTTAATTAAGGTTAATAATTAATAAAGGTTTATATTTTTCTATCGCAAATAAAAAGGCTGAAATCTAATTATATGTTTTATCGCTTGTCACTGTGGTGACAACTGGGAAACAGATTTACGGTTGTCCCCTCTAGTCAGCCTCCAAAGGGAAAAGATGGCACAAATTGTCACCCGGGTGACAATCGGGAAAAAATATCCCAACTGTCACCCCGGGGACAGGGCTAGAGGGGACTAAGGGGATCAATAGGTGAGATGGATGTTACTCACCTGTATTGGCAGATGTTTGTGTATTTTGTCGGCCAAGTTGTTCTGTAGACCCTCACCGCTGAATATTGGGATGACATAGTTGGTCACCGTTGCGCACGTCCGGCACACACTCAATAGATTTGCATCTGGAATTGTATAGTATAGTTTTTTTAGACAAATACCTAGACAATTTGTGCTATAGCTACAGCAGGACTTCATTGTCTTGGTAAATTCTGTTGGTTTATTGTGTTCTAAAAATGGTAGAATATTTTCAGCCTAATGTTATTACCATATCCGCCTCCTTATCGACACTCTGACCCTGGCCAGAACAAAGGAGTAAATATCGCTGAAAAAAATTGTTTGGCGGCTGAATATCTTCTTCAGATCCATTAATCTATTGCCAAAGACCACCAGGATCCAATCAATAATAGGTACCTGAGACCACCAGCATCCAAATAGGTACCTGATAAGAATACTGCAATTATTTAGAACGAGAAAATAGGAACTAAATTTTGATTTTGAAACTTACCTTGTAAATTAACCTGCGCCGTTTCCGCTGTCTTATGGGGCTCCACTAATATTTGACCCTCAGGGCGGTCAAGACGAATATTTGATTTGTTTCATTTTCCATTTTACTAGTATTATTGGACCATTTCAGATCAAAAACAAAAAAAATAATAGAATCACTCACATCACACTCGCACGGCGATTGCTTGATGTTCTGTTCTGAAGTTTAGAGTAACAAAATAAACAGATTCTTGCTTGAACCACACAAAGGACGAAAATTTTGGATCAAGAAATCAAGATGGATTAATAAACAAAACATAGGTACCTACAACAAACAATACCTGAAATTACACAATAAAATTAACATATACATTTTAATAGTCTCCGTTTTATTTTGGTAGGTTTCCACTGTTTTTTTAGAAACATTAAACTTTAGAACAAACCCGATGACGCGTTTTGTTACTGGTATACAGTGAGTCTGCCTGCATAAACTGGACATATTAGATAGGGTTAAAGAGGATCAATATTACTTATCGATAAAAAAAATATTACCCTCCTAGCACCCAGACTTTTTTCGCCTTAGTAGTGCTACACGCCCAAAGTACTTTTAATAGGTTCGCCATGGTAGACGCCCAGACATTTCGACATTCGAAAATGTACCTTAAATTGATTTTTCAGGAGGGCCTGCAGAGACAACTTTTGGAATCCGAAATGATAAGCGATTTTTTTATGTTGTGTGACTCTATAAATAAACAGGCTTCCAAAACAGCTAAGCATTCTCCAGTGAGTACTGAGCTTTGGGGAGGGCTCTGAAATTTGATTTCTATTTTCGAATTTTGAATAATTGAAACAAAAAGTAAACTTTACAAAAAACTGACTTCCACAAACCCTATTTGATTAGATTGAGTTTAATACAAACTGTAACCCCTTATCCCCCCCCCCCCCCCCTCGGGGAATTAATTTTGTCAAATCCCATATCAGTGCTACCCCACGCTACCAAGGAACCCCTGTACAAAGTTTCATGGCTCTAGGTCCACCGGTTTAGGCTATCTATGCGTTGCCTGCCCGTCAGCCACGCATTGTATTTGTACCTAGTATTGAGCAGATCTGGTGGCCATTCATCAGCAGTTCCGCATCACAATATTATGCTTACCATGTGCATTTGCACGAGTTATTATGAAAAACACAAAAATCACTATAGGTCTGCCTATAATATTTGAAGAGTTCCCTCGATTTCTCCAGGATCCCATCATCAGATCCTGACCTGGTGTTAATGGGACCAATGGGAAGGTAAACCCTTTCAAACAAAAAAATAATTTTTCAAATCGGTCCATTTAGGCGCTATCGGGGTATAGACATAAAAAAAAACATCCGGACGAATTGTAAACCTCCTCCTTTGGGAAGTCGGGTAAGAAATACTGCGATACCAGTCATGCATGCCAGATTTCTCCAGCTTTGAGGCATCTGTGTAAAAATAATATTGCCACCCTTCCTATCTAGAGTTCAGAATGGAGTTAAATGACTGATTGGCCAAAGAGGAGCCCTTGTCTATATTAAGGTCTAAAATTATATTGGGGATATAATGGATGCATTCAAGGGAAAATTCATATATAGGTAGGTACACACTTCGTTTGATTGGGGCAGTATTCTCCAGTCTTGTGATCTTCCTATAACTATTGAGGATCAGAGGAGGGGTTTTACATTTCCAGTAAGCATTGTTTCTGTTGCAAATATTACTGAGATATTCTAATTTTGGAAACAATAGATAAGCTTTATATATATAAAACGGTCAGCAAGGAATTGGCGTCCAAGGTGAAGAGGAGGGTCCCCACACTCCACCTGTAAGGCGTTAATCGACCGAGCGAGCGAAGCGAGCGAAGCGTCTCCATTTCAGGTTTGGGCAAAAATGCTTTCGTATGTCCGGTTGTTCTCCTCTACAGGTCGCATTTATGAACCGATTCTCGTGAAATTTTGTGAGCAGGTTGGAAAAATAAATAGAATTTTTTACTCAAGCCAGTTTTTAGATTTTTTTCAAAATGGCGGAGATATGGGGTTTTAAAATGTAAAAAAATCGCTACAACCCAAACGGCTCGATGGATATTAACAAATGAGGTGTCGTTGGATTCGTAAATTCATGAGAGTGAAACAGACTATATAATTTTAGTAAAAAGTCAAAAGGTTGTATTAAAGATCGCGAAATGTAGTTTACAAAGTTATTGGTGCGGCTACTTTCATACTGCATGTACGTAACCAGGTACATTCATAAGTTTGTATGTGTTATTGAAAGAAAATTATTTGGGTTATTTTTTGAAGTAAAACTTCTTGGGGCACGGGGGTAAAATTTATTTAACCTCTCAACTGTGGGTTATTCATATATTTGCTTTTCAATTGCTGCTAGCCGGGTGCTATCACGAGTGGCTAAGAAATGTAACGGAAATTGGAATCGGTGACGTCAGGGTCGGCTGAAGACTTTTAAAACCGCAACTATTTTCAATACGGTTTTTAACTAATCAGATAAGATAATAATACATTCGTACAATAAAGAATGTTAATTAGTGAGAGAAAAACCTGATGAAACGTTAAGAAATAAAAATTATTTTAAGCATTCTTCCACGAGTTCTTGATTTCCGGTATGGCCAAGATGGCGCCGCCGCCGCCGCCGCCGCTGGCTGGGATAAACAAAACCAGTGACGTGACCAAAAACTACTTCGTTCAACCTCTTTGTTGGAACCGGAACTTATGTTTGACAGCTGTGCGATGCGATCCATACAGTTTGTAAGAAAAGAGTTTCATCAATGTCACACGGGTCGATATGGATTTCTAAAACAAGCAAAGCAATGCATACATTTGAGCGAGACGGCTAAAAGACGTGACGTCAGATGGTATATAATCTGAGCGAGATGCAAATAGTAGTGACCTCAGAACAATAGTAGTGACACTATTGAATGAGTTAAGTATATCACCACGAGCGCGACAAATTGTAGATAAGGAATGGTGGGAAATAAATGACATGACGTATTAAAAGTAAGTACAAGTTTAAATAATTTCAAATAATCGGACGTCTGAAACTTAAAAGTAACTTGAAGCAGAGTTTGGATCTCAAAATTGGAAATTTAAATCTCTTTTAGTATAGGTAGGTATAGGTGTATAGTATAGGTACCACTTAATGATCTAGCTACAGAAGTTTTACTTCTAACACGTGTACCTACGGTGCTACACGCGTATCTTTTTTTTTTTATGTGTGTTAGCAGTTCAGCTTTCCCACCGACATACTCGCGAGGTCTACAGCTCACAGAGCCACTAGTAGGAGATGACTTCATGCAACCCAGGATAATTCTATGAGCTTTGGCTTGGATATTGTCTAGTTTATATAGTGCCATTTTACTACATGGTTCCAATAAGTTTGGCCTAAGGATAGAGACAAAGCTATGTGCTAGAGGGAAACAGTGACTTATTGAAAATGAGCGAAAGGGCTGGGTTACCATACCACTACCACATACAATATAAAATTACCCGTCAACCTATTTTTCAAATCATTTGCGTTCTAGAAACTCAAAGCTTGTCAACCGTTGTGACTAAAACTGCTGACTGATACGTCAATAAAATCGTACGAGAATCCGGCCGTTAATATCGATCAAAGAAGTAACAAAACGCAATTTAAAAAGCGGATGTAACCGTTATTTCAGATAATTCCGGTTCCGGTAATTTAGTTTCTTTCTTCCGGATAACCAGACGTTACGAAGAGAATCTAAATGTAAAATATGAGAGCAAACTCAAATAAGAAACAACCACTTTATTTCAGTTTTAATTATCGGAGTTAGGTATCGGGTGGTTTTCTCAGCGCTGCCATCCTGCTCACTGCATACACTGCTGGTGTCACCATCATGGTCTTGTTCTTGTATGTATGGATCACTTGCTGAAAACATACAAAACTATCCGTAAATAATTTGCCTTGGTCCCTCCTAATAACGTATTTTTTTTGCGCGAGCGTTTCACAATTCACTGGATTAATTAGCTGATTTTTCTACCAGCAAGGCAAGGGTACAGAGGGCCTAGAAATTAAAATTCAATTTGTATTTCTGCAGTGCTCACGTTTAGGTAGGTACCAATGTATAATATAAGTTACTCTATGGTAGGTACCTTCTAGGTACTTCTTTTTAACCGACTTCAAAATAGGAGGGAGTTATCACATTATTTCTAGCGCTATTTCTTTCTTCTTTCCTTTCCCTCTCATTAGGGTTTGCTGGAAGAAATCTCTTGTTAGAGATAAGCTCGCCTTTGTACATTGTTATTCTTTCATGTATTTTCTGTACCTATATCTGTTTTGTGGAGTACAATAAAGAATATTACGAATTACGCTATGTGGTAAAGTACTAAGTAAGTAAAATCCCAATGTCCCCACCGAGGAGCAAGGCCAGGTAAGATTGAGCCTTATTCCACCATGCTGGTTCAGTGCGGGTTGGTGGAGGGGTTTACGACTAGGTGTAAGATATAATGCACTGCAATGCACTCTTGGCTGCAGCACCATTGAATGATCTGTTTGGTGATGCATGGAGTGATATTGTGCGAGCATGTGGAAGGTTCTGTGAGAAGATTGGATGAGTGTTGTCATGTAATTATTATCCCAAATGACTAATGGACATAATGTTATTGAATAATCTAATGTATGTAATTGACCTGTCTAATAATTTCATGTGGTGTTTAATGCAATCTATTTTATAGTTTTGATACTTTGTACGACGAATTGGATTTTTTCTGTCATGTTGTACGAATTTACTTTAAATAAATAAATAAAATAAATAAATAAAATAAAATAAATATTTTTTCATTGAGAGTCGGTCTACCCACCAGCACCAGTTTGATGAGGAAGACCGCGAAGGTGAGGAAGGAGATGGTCATCAGCGCGCCCTCCGACGAGGGGAAGTCCACGTGGCCGCGAGCCGCCCGCGCGCCCCGCGCACCCCGCACACCCCGCGGCCGCGGCGCGTCGTCTGGCCATACAGACTCGATGTGCTCTTCTGTGGGGAAACGAAATGACCCACACTTCTTACTGTCGCGATATGTTTCTTTGGCTCGGAGCTTTGACGTCTCTTTTTCGTATAGGTGGAGTGACAAAGAATCTTGGCGTTAACTGCACTTAGAGTGAGTCGAGTCGGTCGGGACGGACGGGACTGTGATAGATAAAACTACACATAAACATAGCGTGAAAACTTTTCCCCTACGTACGGACGGAGGGAGTGAGATTTGATGCGACCACGTGTAGGCGTGTGATAGAGGGAGATAGCCTATCGCCGCAGCTGAGACACAGAACGTTACGAGATTACGATAGTTGCTTACTTACCAATATTAGTCAGTATGGAGTCCCGCAACTGTTCTAAATATCTCACTTTTCCCTTGATGCTTCTCTGTGTATTCTTTGATAAGGTCTCAGATACCACTTTCACGAACTTGGCTACGTTTTCTAAAGGATTCGCCTTTGTTACTTTTTCATCTTTGGAGTTGTCATTAGTCTCCTCACTGTTGTCATTTAGTTTGTCAGCCGGGTTTTCAGTTATTTTATCTGTGCTTGGCTTCACTTCATCGTCAGTCCAATTTGTAGTGGACTCTTCAACTTTCACTGCAACTGTTGTTAATCTTCGTGTGTATATTTTTTGAGTTGTACTTTCAGTTTCAATGAAATCTTCGTATATTACATGGGCGTCTGGAGGTTCTTGTTTGGTAATAAATTCTGGTATTTTAGCCGAAGTTAACGATGAAATATCAAGCCTTCTTATTGGTGTACCTTGGATATCTGAATCGTTATCGTCACCATTATTTTGTACAAGTGGTGTTCTCTCTGACGCGAACTTTAAGGGTGATTCTGATGTTCTATCATCGTTGTTATTTATTTGTTTATGTTCCATGGGCAGTTCCTGATCGTCAAGGTATTTAACTCCAGTATTTGATGTTAGATATTGTTTCCCTCCATGATTATTTTCGGGATATTGCACTCTTTGTATGGTACCAGTTATAAAAGGCTGTTTTATATGAACTTGTTTTTGGGATTGTGTAATTTTGTCATCTATAAATACGAATTTATCATTTAAGTTCACTGGTTTCCCGTTACCTTTGTTGATGGTTCCTGAAATGAGATTATCTGGCTTCCTATTCTTATTTTCATTATTTGAAGATTCAGGTGATTTATTTAGGTTCTCATTAAATTCAACAATATCTTCTTCAGGGTTTTTGTTCCCAAAAAAGTCAATTCTTCTAATATTGCCATGGTTGATGTTGTGATAGTGATTTGTTACGAATGGGTTTTTATCATCAGCTGTTTGGATCAAAGGAGAATCAATTAAAGTTGAATCCTCATTTAAACTGTCTGATTCATGAGTATTCATATTTTTATGTGGTTGATCATATGATTCTATTGGAGGGGTTTCTTCCAATACTTTAACAGCTTTATTGGCAGATGAAGAGAACAATTCTGCACTTTCTGGTTTAAATGCAATAGCAAAATCTGATGGGTTTTTATTGCGATTTGGTTTGGGTGTCTTAACAGTATTTTCTTTTTCTGTATCAACATGAGGTTTACTGGTATCAGTACTTGCTATGGGCTTATCTCTTCCACTGATGGATTCTTTGGGGTTTTTCATACTACTAAAGTGCACAATATGTTTGTCTTCGTGTTCATCAGTTTTTGGAGGATCGAAAAAATATATTCTTCTCCTATTGCCGCCGCTCCCTTGAATTGCTGTTTTTAATGGCTTTTGATTATTAAAATTTACTTCCTCTTCGGGATTCTTCATATCCATTCTTCTATTGCTGCTGTTTGTAATGTCTTTTATCTTGCTTTTATTACGTGGTGCTAGAGTAGTGCTCCTAACATTATTAAGTTTATGAGCTTCGTTTTTTCGAATTTCACCTTCTTCAAATCGATTGGTTCTTCGTGGATCTTCTGTAGGTTTTGGATTTTCTTTGAGCCTCACTACTTTGTTTCTATGCCTGTCAGAATCCACTCTCTGTCGGTATTTATCGATATTTTCAAACCTGTCATTAAGGTTATGTTCGTTTGTTGGTCTTCGTTTGTTTGCAAAGTGATCTTTCCCGGGAATTACGTAAGCAAAGTGTGAATCGTCATGTCGAACGTCGTAATCGTAAAGATCAATTCTTTTCTCGTTCTGCTCATCTTTTTTATTTATAAGCTGTGGTCCATGTTTCATGACATTTCCTGTTGGTCTTCCTGTCCTTCTTACTTTGACACCGGGTCTCCGAACATGTTTTACGCTTCCAATATTGCTGGCGACTTGTGGATCTCCATACTCGTCCCAATCGTGTATCACTGACTGATTTGCATAAATCCTGTTTTTTCCACCATAAATATTCAATGTTTCTGTAGTCACTTGCACTTTTCCTTTCACTTGAATGGGTCGAAATGGTTTACTATAATGTTGCTGAGATATTTCGACCCAATCAGTTTTAACTGGCAAAAGTAGGGAGGATAGCACAACTAGGTTTAGGAGCATGTTTATTTTGTTGTGGATGTGTAGCGACTGAGAAACAACTATCAGAGTATGAAATTGTGATGTGTGACATGGAAACTGTTATGTCAGCGGTTCTCAACCTGAGTGCGAAAATATTAACTAGGCCTTTGAGACACCGAACTATAAAATGAATTTATTTGCAAGAAAACAGTAATAAGATGATCTTAATTTTAAAGTATGCCCAGTGTTTTCAGCTTATGTATAAGCATGCAAAATAGTAAGTTTTAATTTATGAAATAGCGTTATAATGCTATTAATTTAATTATTGTTTAGTTATATAATTCAAATTTCAAATGTCCGTTTGTAAAATAAAAATGTTTCTTAGAAATATGAGAGTAGATATTCAAGAGTAGATGATTGATGAACAACTAAGAAAACCCGGGGAACACAGAAAGGCATATTAAAGTTTTGATCAAGAATACCCCAACAAAGGCTCTCTCTTAAATATCTTAAATCCTGCAAATTCCTAATAAATGACAAACTCCTTTTTCTCCAGAAAGTCTAGAAACTACTCAGTCGCGCTGGTTCCCCAAGTGTGGTCAGGCTGCTCACTAAGGTGCAGTTAACGTAACGCTCCGTGCGCGGGCGCACTGACTGCTGCAACTATCCCGCGCAGCGACGCGTGCCGCGCCCCGCCCCGCGCCCCGCGGTGGGGTTCAGTGTCAATGCGACGACGCTGGAGCTCCGCCGGTTTCGCGGGGATACTTTGCAGAGTTAAACATATGTAGCCCATTGGTTGGTGGGGACAATGGGTGATACACACCGTGAAATTTTATTCGCCTTATTCCTTTCGGGGATAGCTAACTTGATGAACAACTGTCCCCAAGAAACATAGCGAATGCCGCTCGGCCACGGCTTCGTCGTTTACTACTTACTGTTTGTTAAGCCCAGTTCTGTCGGAAATGAACACTCCAGAGTCTTCAAAAACAGAGTTTTATTCCAATTAATTAAACTAATTAACATAGTTTGTAAATCGATCTTTGCTCTCATTGTTAACCGCTTTCGCCATAACATCAACAGTAACCCCTTTGTTAAGCGTTCCCTTACAACAAATCACATATCTACTGTCACACAGGTACATCGCTTCCGCTTCTGGCTCCACTCTGGGCAAACCTGAAAGATCTATGTATTCATAGTTATCTAGCTAAGTTTTGTTAATTTTGTTAAGGCCAATCTCGTGCCGCTATTTTTAATTAATCATCGATTTAATTAATCTGTTAATTAATACCTGACCTGTTTTGTTTGTCGCTGTTTCTGGTTCCCACGACACAGGGTATCGTAGTGTAGGGGCAGAAAGTAAGTAGGTACTTGAATACAAGTACTTAAATATTTATGTTTTCCTTTCCATGTTGCCATGACAGGATACCTGCACACAGGGTGCCTGCACACAGGGTGCCAGTCTAAAAAAGTGTTTGTTATAACAAACCATGGCACTTTGTGCAAAGTTATTTCAAAAAACTGCAAGAAGTTTTCTTATGATTATCGATATTGTTGCGAGAGAGCGCTCAACTTCGACGGATTCGTACACATTTCAACATTATCACCATCGCACAATACATTTATATTTTGCATTATTTCATTAAAATTTCAGTGTAGTGGCTTCAATTCTGAGGAGCATTAACTTAGCAAGTAAACCGACAACCCTTGTCCCTTATGCACTTTTCAAGTACCGAACAAACTTTAGATTTAGCTTCGTTACTATTTGCCCAGAATTGAAACCAACTTCAATAGGTAGGTGTATAATAAAATGTTACTACAGTCTATTCGCGTTAAGAAAATAATGAAAGCAGTGAAAAAAGACTATTTGTATGATGTGTCACTATTTTCATAACGCGAACAGACTACAGACAAGTTTCTATTAAGGATAAGAATCTGTTAATTTTTCATGCATACAATTTGACACATTAATATTTGACACTGCCTTAAATTTTGAGTGGCTGTTAAGTTTTTGAACCAATAAGTAAACAATCATTTGGGAGTTACAAATAAACGTTAATATTTTGTTTACACATTGAGACATAAAACACACACCTTAGTTTACATATTTTAGATAACTAACATAGGTACCTACAACATTTCGGAGGTTGGTCCAAAGGTTATTTAATAGAATTTTAAAATGTAATCGAATTTGTTTTCGACTTCGTAAAATATGTAAACAGATAATAAATAATTGTTTATACTACGGAAGATATAGCTACTAGCTAGACTAGCTTTGAGTTAAAAGAATGCAATTAAAAAACATAAAATTTAAAAAGTTGGTTAATAGGTAGATATAGGTATACCGGAATCTGATGGCAAATGGGGAAATAAAAAAAAATTGTGTGCATTACTGTTTGTGTCACCTTTTGATCTCGCCGCCATGCCACCTGCCGCCTAATTTGAAAGAACGCCGACACTCGGTCAAAGAAAGCCGCTGCGGAGTACACCCGCAAGAGATTTTGTAGTTTGTATCGAAGTGCCGCCGCCGCCGCCGCGTGCCGTAGTGAAAGGTATTGTTTGAGTGGATTCTACTATAATGTTTTTTTTTTTATCAATGTCACACAATTTCTTGCGGGTGTCCCGACACAGCCTGGACGAACGGAGTTTACGACGACGAACGACTGGATTTGACAGATGACAAGAGACCATTATGAAAATCTATTTTTTTTCTTTTGTTTTATGCCATCAGATTCCGATATGCCTATAGTTCAAATAATTGATTCCTAAAGAAGTTAAAGTAGCAATTCTCTATGCGTCAAATGAAACTAAAATAAAGATTGATCCAGTATAAGAAATAGATAATTTTTATTTCATGATTAGTATAATTATAATTACTTTTAGCGTTCTATATTATATTATATGTGCTTAAATAATTACCCCAACATTTTAATTATTAAATGTGCGGAAATATGCAGCACAATGTTCACTGTAATATACCACGATCACAACGAAAACTAAACTATAGTCGAAGAAGTAAAAATATATATATATCTACGTACGAAAAAATAACATTGTCCATACAATTCAAAGTAATCATTCTAGCTGCTTGCGAAAGTTTATATGTAAAAAAAACATTGTAGAACGTACATATGTTAAAGATCACAGAAAATTGGAAGCTTGCATTGAATAGTTAAATGTATAGTAAAATAAGAATCACAGTAAAATGTACGTGTATAGAATACGTTATCATTACGGTACCTGTTGGAATGAATAAATTGTGACTATGTATGTGATGGAGGAAAAATTCACCAAGAATATAACAAAAATTAAAAATATGCCTTACATACTCGCATAAACTCTTTAAAGTCCCTTCATAATCTCATTCGGAAACATTCGTTATTCAATAAGAAATCAAACAAAATTGGCACTTTCAATTTCAAATGTCACTGATCATAAAACCATCACTCTAATTTAATTAATAAAACCGTAAATCACGTTTCAAAAATTATTTGCATTCAACAGTGTAACTCTTAATATCTCAGTCATGTTCGGCTACACGATAAGTATGATAAACAACTATAGATATTTTAGGCCGATGGATCTATGGCGCCTATACAGGTCGCGTCAACTTACCCTCTGCGAGAAAGAGTGGTTACAACCTCTCTCCACGCCAATTCCGGTGCCAAGATACATGATCATCATCTGTATGATATCACTTCTGGGCGTCATCATTAATATTAAGGAAGGAAAGCATCTGTAGTTCGTCATTAACATTTCACTCACATGTCAAAGTGTAAATTGCTTTCACAGACTAGTTGTATCCAGTTTAAATGGATAATACATAGTTCTTATTTATACCTACAACAGTCAGTCGACTAACTAACCCATACAAATAATAGTACGTACATTTTACACAATATACTATTTGCATATGAATTTCTAACTCATGCATTATATTTTGTATAGGAATTAAATGCTTGCATTTATGCTGCTGATAAACAAGTACTTGACATGTTTTCTTTTTGTGTAAAAATAAATTACACAAGTAAATATGTATACACGCAAATACACGATACATTACATTATATGTAAGGTAAAAAACGGTATCATCAGGGCCGTGCTGTATATACGGTATCATCAGGGCCGTGCTGTATATACGGTATCATCAGGGCCGTGCTGTATATACGGTATCATCAGGGCCGTGCTGTATATACGGTATCATCAGGGCCGTGCTGTATATACGGTATCATCAGGGCCGTGCTGTATATACGGTATCATCAGGGCCGTGCTGTATATACGGTATCATCAGGGCCGTGCTGTATATACGGTATCATCAGGGCCGTGCTGTATATCGATGGCGTATGTTGGCCGGTCCACGTCTATCCGTATCTTAATGTACCTAATAATGTAACCAATTTAACACCTTATGACGATACATTTTAGTTACAACAATTTCAATTTGTTCATTACCCTTACCCGAATAATAGTAATGTAACATAACAAAATGCAAAACCGAGCAATAAATTATATCAAGTTAAAATTAAAACTTAAAAATAATACTTACCTACGTATTATTCACATTTAGGAATGCATCGTGACATTAATCTTGTTAGTATAAAATTTAATTCAATATAAACTTTATAATAAATCTTAATATGTATACATAACATTTACATCCATTTTATTGTGTTTTAACGTATTACTGTAGTTAAGTATTTACTTATTGAGGTAACTACGGATTTTTCTCTCATAACGTCATTCTTATGTAGGTACTACTCCGTTTCAGTAATTCAAGATAGTTTTTGTGTGCTATTTAGAATATGGTTTTATTATCTCGATTTTATAATATATGCGTCATACATATATGGGCTATCCTTAAGTGAGACATCCAAAAACACAGACATAAAACTTATCGGGCATACCTATCGGGCATGCCGCGAAAGGTGGTCACATTGACGATGTCAACCGAACGTACTGTAATAAACAAATGTTTTCTGAACGTTAACCGAACACCGCCGATGATAACCGAAGAATGCCGAACCTTTACCGAACTTTCACGAGCAGCTTCCGCCACTTGAGCCGCATGCAGTTGACACTCGGCACGTCGGGGCTGGAGATGTCCGGGGGCTGCTTTACCGACAACCTGCAAGCACACATACGTCATCAAAGCACGGCAGTGATTAAGAAGTAAGATGCGAGAAAACAAATGAATGCAATAATGTTGATCTAATTTATAAAGTGACGGTTCACATCTCGTGCGTGACGTCACTCACCGGAGTCAGGGCTCCCAGCGTGCGTCGTCACACTCGTGCGTCAGGTAGCGCCGCCCGACGGCCGCCTCCAGCCGGCGCAGGTCGGCCCACGCCTCGCGCGTCTGCAGCCACGCGTGCGCGAGCGACTTGTCTACTGAGAGACGCTTGCGCTGCTTCACTTGCAGCAGGTTGTTGATCAGGTCGATCGCTGGGGGACGTCAATATTTCAATATACGTACTTTATTGCACTAACTAATAGGACTAACACCAATGAAATACTCTAAAATTCAGTTTTTCATACAAACTTTGCACCCCAAATATTATTAGGTTAGGGGGTTAGAGTTGTGGATTTCGGAGTTTTTATGGGATATGTATGGGTGCAAATATGAGCTTGCATAGTTTTCAGATTTTTAGGACTTTGGTAAGTACCCTAGAGGTGTTGATGACGAGTGCGAGATGCGAATCGGTCATATTATTGAGCATAGCTTTTTCAAAATTAGTCTTAAAAATATTTTAAAAAATATATTTAAGATCCTCACACCATTCGCTTTCATTTGATATGTCAAACGGCATTATTTTTTATTTCTCATTTAGCCCTCAAAAGTCACCCCCATATTCCATATTTATATTGCACCTTTGTCTTTGGGTCACAGATATTGATATGTGTACCAATTTTCAGCTTCAGCGGTCCAATATGTTTTGAGTAAATTGCCTGTGACAGACGTACGGACGGACGGACGGACAGACGCACGAGTGACCCACCGAGCACCCAGTACATTTTGGCCTGAGTGGATCAGCTGATTTGTATGAAGAAGTGAAAAATAAAGTTGCTCTGATCAAATCGGTTTCGTAATGAAAGTTGCTCAGAATGATGTCCCTAACAAAGTAGTTTCTCATTTTGCGTTAATTCATTTACACCTTGCATAAATGTTTAATTGATTGCTATAGCACCGACCTTCTGCGCTGATCTCGCGCCACGGCTGCGGCGGGTACATGAACGCCGCGTTCTGTATCTGGTCGCCGATGTCTTCGTCCTCGTTGAAGGGGAATGTGCCCGAGAGAGACACGTACACGATCACACCCACAGACCACATGTCCAGCGAGCGGTTGTAGCCTTTGTTGCGCAGGACTTCAGGGGCTAAGGGGGCGAGAGTCGCTTGCAGTTAGACAGAGCTTGCGAACTAAGTTACAGGGTAAATCAAGACATATTCTGAGTACAAATCTTAGTGCCATGATCATAGGTCCAGCGGTTGTAGCCCCTGTAGCGGAGGAATTCCGAGGCTGCGGGGGCGTGAATCGCTTGCATTTAGATCGAGTATCCGCACTAAGTTAGAGGGTAAATCATCACATGTCCAGCAGTTGTTGGACCTTCATTTTGCGACGCTCTTGTTTGGATTGGTAAGATTTAAGGTTCCGGAATACCTTTATTCTAAACTTAACTGGTCCCGCAGGACCCCGATTAACTCAAGAGCAGCCACACTACTGCTGTCGTGTCCGAGACACAAGACTGCTGCATTCCGTGGTAGTTTTCGCTATGCTGCTACCAAATGCTGGAATAATATTCCACCTCCGTTTCATGAGCTGAAATCAGTTAGCTCCTTCAGAAACACGCTCAAGGCACATCTGTTAGCAGCACAAAAAAACAGGTGACAGTAATAGGTACCAGGTCCACCCTAACTCACTAACTCCCGAACGCACAAACTCCACGTATTCCACATTACCTCCATATTTTCACTATATACTTATGCTAAATTACACTTTGCCCCATACCCCCAACATTTAACTTAAGATTGCATGATTGTTTTTCTTGTTCGTTTGTTTGTTTTTAACATATGATTGGCTTTATTTATTTTTATTTTCCGATCGTTTCTTGATGTTGCCTTTGGTGCATGGCGCCACTGGTGCATAATTATGCTCTTTCGGTGTATTTACTTTTACTCGGATTATACATTTAGTTTTAAGTTTCTAATTTTAGGAAATGGCGTGAACTGAAAACCAGCGTTACGTGCAGCTCACTGCAACACGTAACATATGCTGAGTTCAAACCATTTTGACATTTAAACCTTAACCATAAACTGTGTACTATTTTTTTATTATTATCCCTGTGTTTATTTGTCAAATAAATATATTTCTTTCTTCTTTCTTCTTTCTTGTAGCTGTCGTTGCAGAGTAATACACAAGGGGCAAAGGGCGAGTCAAAGTGAAGATACAATGAAAGTGAAAAGTAAAGCCAAAGTGATAATAAAAGTCAAAGTGAAAGTGGAAGTGAAAGTGTAAGTCATAGTTGAAGTGTAAGTCATAGTTGAAGTGGAAGTCAAAGTAGAAGTCAAAGTTGAAGTCAAAGTGAGTGATGATGCGCACGAAGCCAAAGTCACACAGCTTGTCCTGCGACCGCTTGATCGCCGAGCTCTGCAGCACAACCTCCAGCTTCAAGTCATTGTCACATGTAGACCCGGCTACTATCACTACTTGGTAGTAAGGTTGTAGTCGTAAAACCCCTCTATCAACCCGCGCTGAGCCAGTGTGGTGGAGTATGGCTCGATCTTACTCGGATCCGGGGGAGATGCCTGACAAGCGTCTAGTTCGATGAAAGTGGAAGGCCAAAGTAAAAGTGAACGTCATAATCGATTTAGGTAGAAGACAAAGTGAAAGTAGAAGTGGAAGCGAAAATGGAAGTGGAATAATAGATAAAGTCGAAGTGAAAGTGGAAGTAATAGTTAAAGTGGAAATCGAAGTGATAGTAGAAGTGAAAGTGAAAAGAAAGAGTGTGTATTCAGGTAGTGTACCGAGGTAGGCGGGCGTGCCGACCACGCTGCGGCGGAAGGACTTCTCGCCGATGATGCGCGCGAAGCCAAAGTCGCACAGCTTCACCTGCGGCCGCTCGTTCCCCGAGCTCAGCAGCACATTCTCAGGCTTGAGGTCGCAGTGCACGATGTTGCTGCTGTGCAGGTGCTTTAGGGCCACCAGGATCTACGGAACCAGGGAGGACTAGTTTACAGAACTTGCAAGAGTATATGTATACAGAAAAAGGTACACAGGCGCTTCAAGAACATACTTTATTGTTATATAATTTTGGTTTATTTTGATATGCTAGTTTTTGAGATGCGCCACTTATTACCTGCGCGACTAAATACTTCTCCACATTATGTACATGCGCCATGTTCAGGCTCACAACGCCCGGGTGCGACAGGTTCTGAAAGATGGCTACCTTGTTCCTGAGCTGCGCCACTACAAACTTGCTCTAGTTACCTGCGCCACCAGCAACTCGAACTAGTTACCTGCGCCACCAGCAACTCGCACTAGTTACCTGCGCCACCAGCACCTCGCACTAATTACATGCGCCATCAGCAACTCGCACTAGTTACCTGCGCCACCAGCAACTTGCACTAATTATATGCGCCACTAGCAACTCGCACTAGTTACCTGCGCCACCAGCAACTCGCAATAGTTACCTGAGCCACCAGCAACTCGCACTAGAATTAGAATTACGTTTGTTGCTTCCATAAATTCACATTTGCTCTTAAATCAAGATACAATTTATGGACCCTATCCATAGGGCACTGCAACAGTAGAGGTATATAATACTAATGGCTAGGTATTGTAAAATATTAATTATTGAGGTATATTTATGTGTACGAGTGTGTGAGGGTACGTACTAGTTACCTGCGCCACCAGGAACTTGGTGGTCCACTCGGGCAGGCGGCCGCGCTCGTGCAACAGGATCATCTCCAGCATGTCCCCGCACAGCTTCTCCATCACCACGAACGAAGATGCGCTCCGGCGTCTCGAACATGCGCTCATAGATACCTGCGCCACCAGCAACTCGCACTAGTTACCTGCGCCACCAGGAATTTGGTGGTCCGCTCGGGCAGGCGGCCGCGCTCGTGCGACAGGATCATCTCCAGCATGTCCCCGCACAGCTTCTCCATCACCACGAAGATGCGCTCCGGCGTCTCGAACATGCGCTCATAGATACCTGCGCCACCAGCAACTCGCACTAGTTACCTGCGCCACCAGGAACTTGGTGGTCCGCTCGGGCAGGCGGCCGCGCTCGTGCGACAGGATCATCTCCAGCATGTCCCCGCACAGCTTCTCCATCACCACGAAGATGCGCTCCGGCGTCTCGAACATGCGCTCATAGATACCTGCGCCACCAGCAACTCGCACTAGTTACCTGCGCCACCAGGAACTTGGTGGTCCGCTCGGGCAGGCGGCCGCGCTCGTGCGACAGGATCATCTCCAGCATGTCCCCGCGCAGCTTCTCCATCACCACGAAGATGCGTTCCGGCGTCTCGAACATGCGCTCATAGATACCTGCGCCACCAGCAACTCGCACTAGTTACCTGCGCCACCAGGAACTTAGTGGTCCGCTCGGGCAGGCGGCCGCGCTCGTGCGACAGGATCATCTCCAGCATGTCCCCGCGCAGCTTCTCCATCACCACGAAGATGCGCTCCGGCGTCTCGAACATGCGCTCATAGATACCTGCGCCACCAGCAACTCGCACTAGTTACCTGCGCCACCAGGAACTTGGTGGTCCGCTCGGGCAGGCGGCCGCGCTCGTGCGACAGGATCATCTCCAGCATGTCCCCGCGCAGCTTCTCCATCACCACGAAGATGCGCTCCGGCGTCTCGAACATGCGCTCCAGGTTCACGACGCCCGGGTGCGACAGGTTCTGCAGGATGGCGACCTCGTTCTTGAGCTGCGCCTCTTGCTTGGTCGGGAAGCGGAGTTTGTCTATCACCTGGGAAAAGTAAAACATATTGCTACTTTCCCATTCTTCATTTCATTCTGTTGAGACAGATGGCATGATTCTCCCGCCTTCGATAAACGGATATCGAGACCAATATTGACAGATTCCCATACAAAATCACTCGATATAGATGTAGATATCGTATATCGAATGCGCGAGAATCATGCTAAGAGTTCTGGCCCCCAATTCTCACGCTTTCGAGATTATCTCTATCGGTGATATTACTGCATATCTCCGTCGAAAGCGATCTCGATTCATACTTGCTTCGATCGAAATCGGAGATATTCGGTATCTCGAATCGACATTTCGACCATGAAGATGCGCGAGAATTGCCCCCTGTTTAAAACAATCTCGATGTAGATTCGCTATCCCAAATTTATTTTCCTGGTAGGTATGCTGTAAGGGCGACAATACCGTACCTTGATAGCGACAGGTCTCTGTGAGATGCGGTGTAGCCCCCCGTATACAATGCCAAACTGTCCCGAGCCAAGAACCTGAAAAAACAAACACTTCAGTTGCATCCTTGTCATTACTTTAAGAAAGAGAGATAGAGAGATACAGAGTAAATTCTCGGAATGTCATCATGTCGTCAGCGAATGCGTGACTATCCTACATAAGCCACATGCGAGCCCCCGACTGATGACCACATAAGCCACATGCGAGCCCCAGACTGATGACTACAGAGAGTACAATCAATCATCATCATCATCCAGATCGGTGATGGGCTAGGACCTCAGTAATGATGTTCCGTTTATCCACGAGTCCAATTTCCTTTTTGTGCGATACAGGGCACAAGTCTTGTGATCAAAAAGGGACATAATTGAAACAAAAAGTAAACTTTAGAAAAAACCGACTTCCACAAACCCTATTTGATTAGATTGAGTTTAATACAAACTGTAACCCCTTATCCCCCCCCCCCCATTGGGGAATTAATTTTGTCAAATCTCATATCAGTGCTACCCCACGCTACTAAGGAACCCCTGTACAAAGTTTCATGGCTCTAGGTCCATCGGTTTAGGCTATGCGTTGCCTGCCCGTCAGCCACGCATTGTATTTGTACCTAGTATTGAGCAGATCTGGTGGCCATATGTGGTCTTCATCAGCAGTTCCGCATCACAATATTATGCTTACCATGTGCATTTGCACGAGTTATTATGAAAAACACAAAAATCACTATAGGTCTGCCTATAATATTTGAAGAGTTCCCTCGATTTCTCCAGGATCCCATCATCAGATCCTGACCTGGTGTCAATGGGACCAATGGGAAGGTAAACCCTTTCAAACAAAAAAATAATTTTCCAAATCGGTCCATCCGTTTAGGCGCTATCGAGGCACATACATAAAAAAAAAATAAAAAAATAAAATAAAAAAAAAAACAAACATCCGGACGAATTGTAAACCTCCTCCTTTGGGAAGTCGGTTAAAAAGGTGTGACAGATGACGTGTTTCTCAGTAACTTATTAAAATAATCGTGTGTACCTCATCCGGGTGTATCTGGTACACATGTGCCATCTCCTCGCGCGTGCCCCCCTCCACGCCCGCCTCCCCGCCCGCGGCGCCCTGCGGCTCCGCTGCCGACAGACAAACCATGTGAGCCGGAGTGTAGGGAACGTCAAACAAGATTCGCGGTCATTTGTTACTAATAAGATTTTTGGTGATAGCTGACTCTGATGTAGCTTTCATCTTCTTTTAGAAACCAGGCAACTCCACAAGACCATCCTAATCAAACTTCCAAAAAAAATTTGTTTGTGTGTGGCAGGTTTGTATGGCAACTTAACATTATATCGTCAGCGCCATCTAGCCATGGCATCACGTTTGTCATTCCTCTTTATCAACAGCGCCACCTACTGATCCGTGAATGCGAATAGCGCCGCCTCATCAGTCTCTCAGGACCGAACCTCCACGGACAGATAATTATCAAGACAAAACAAAATGGCGTTCGCATTATCATGCGACATCGAGAAAAAATATGCTTGAGCGAGTTAGGTTTTATACTCTTATCACGTGTCTCTCTATCAGCGCCACCTAGCGGTCTGCCTTAAGTGCAACACCGGACTCGATATAACACAGTTCAGTTCACTTGCCAGATAGTATTTTAATTTTAACAGAAACATTAATTTCTCTGACGCCAGTCAAGTTTGTATGGTAACTTAACTTCACGCCATCTAACCGTCCCCTCTCTAACTTCAACATAACGGTAGCCAGCACCATCTAGCGGTCGCCTCCCAAACTCTTACTCCCGCAGCTTACCGGTCTTGGTGTGCGGCAGCGCGGCATGTCGCAGCGCGGTCTCCCAGGAGCGCGCGAGGTAGGCGCCGACGCCGGACGCGGGCGGGGGGAGCGGCGCGGGCGGCTGCGGCGCGGGGGGCGAAAGCGGGTCCAGCCCCACCAGGTAGTCCACGGCCGCCGTGCGCAGCTCGAAGCAGTGCATCACCTCTAAAGAGGACAGGGACAACACTGCTATAAAAACTGGTCAGGTGCGGGTCGGACTCGCACACGAAGGCATCCGCACCATCGTCGTCTGCGCCTAAAACGGCAATACCTTCAATCTCGTCGTCAGTCGTCTCTTGCTATTAAAAAATGTCAGGCGCTATTGAAATTGACTTAATACCTACTATTTAATTTCACCTACTATTTTGAACACCCTTTTTTCGTGTATTTCAGTATTTGTTGTTGTTGCGGCAATAGAAATACACATTCTGTAAAACAAGCTATTACGGTTCGTGCTGTAGGACCCGATGACGGACAGACGGACGGACAGACGAAGCGGACAGAGCGGAGCCTTAGTAATAGGGTCCCGTTTGGCACTCTTCGGGTACGGAACCCTAAATACTGGATAAGATCTGGCGCGTTCAACACATTGACACGTTGAGTGTCTGTGAGTATGCGCGCGGCGTGACCTTGTACTGCAGGGAATCAAGAATAGTCTGTCTGTCTCCCACGCGCGCGGTCATGAGTATGTATGTATGTACGTATTTGTATGTAGTTTATATATATATTTTTTAACTTAAGTATTTGATGTTGTACACTTGGATCTACCTATTTTTGATTTATTTATCCTTTCCATCCTGGGTTTGCTGGAAGAAATATCTTGATAGAGATAAGCTCGCCTTTGTACATGTTATTTCCATTTTTAATTGTCATAATGTATTGATTTGTGAGCAATAAAGTATATTGAAATGACGAGGAACGTAGAAGAGAGAGGGGGGGGTGAGGTATGTACCGGCGCCGGGCGCGGGCAGGCGCGCCGGGTCCACCGACAGCACGTCACCGAGCGGTATCTCCTTGTAGTACTTGCTGCCAACGTCGGACTGGAACAGCGTGACGGCCTGGCTGTCCAGCCGCCAGTAGTGCCGCTTTATCTGCAACAAGGAGAACACCTTGAATATACCCATTACTTTCCCCACCGAGGAGCACGGGCCTTTACTCGGATACGGGTAACATTGAGACATACTCCACCACGCTGGCTCAGCGCGGGGTGATGGAGGGATGTCAGGCTATAATCTGTTCGTGATAAGCATGCAGTGAAATTAAAACACTCACAGGACAGGACCCAACCTTCGCGTTCGAAAGTTTGCCTTCAACTGGTCACTGTGAACTTGGCTTGATAATTGGAAACGATTTGATTGGTTACGGGGCGTGGCTAGGCCGCCGGACAGTGATGACTTTACTGCATTCTTATCACGAATAGACTATAGTCGACAGTTCACACACATACACTCACACACATATAAGCCCTTTACATCGTTTCTGGATTTTATTACCAAGCCAAATAATATGCAAAATAGTTTCGTCTGATTGATAAAGAATTAGGGGGCTTTCGGAACATGAACGAATCCATCGACCTAATCAGGCTAGATGGCAGATACAGAGATAAGAGCTCATAGTACAATATATTTTCAACATTTATACCTAGGGTTGCATAGAGAAATTTACCAAATTATGATCTTCCAAACACACTGGACACTGGCACAATTAAACCCAAAACAGGTATCACGCTCTTTAATAAAAGAAGAAGAATTGCAGTCTAATACTAAAAATATTGTACAAAGGCGAGATTAGCCTGCAGTCATGTGCTACTAACCGTTTTATCCTTATTGGTGAAGTGCACCAGCCAGCCCTCCTTGGTCCACTGGTTGTGTTGCCGCTTCGTGTGCTTGACGCTCTGCACGATGCGCATGAGTGGGATGTTCGCGCTGGGGGACGATGACGAGCTGGGGGGGTTACGATACTTCAGGGGGGTTGTGGGGGGCACAGATAAGTTATCAAAAGCAGTAATGAATCTAAAGGGCTCTACCCACGGTGCAACCTGGCTTGCAATCTAAAGGGCTCTACCCACGGTGCAACCTGGCTTGCAATCTAAAGGGCTCTACCCACGGTGCAACCTGGCTTGCAATCTAAAGGGCTCTACCCACGGTGCAACCTGGCTTGCAATCTAAAGGGCTCTACCCACGGTGCAACCTGGCTTGCAATCTAAAGGGCTCTACCCACGGTGCAACCTGGCTTGCAATCTAAAGGGCTCTACCCACGGTGCAACCTGGCTTGCAATCTAAAGGGCTCTACCCACGGTGCAACCTGGCTTGCAATCTAAAGGGCTCTACCCACGGTGCAACCTGGCTTGCAATATAAAGGGCTCTACCCACGGTGCAACCTGGCTTGCAACCTGTCGTCACGCCTACGAAGATAGACAGAGAGAGAAATACAAGTTGCAGCAACAAATCGCGAGACAGATTGCATCGTGAGAGCCCTTAAGACGACGCCCTAGGCAAAAACAGCCTTTAGCAAAACACAAATCGGAATGACGCGTATTATTGCTGTACGTTTTTTCACTAGCTTGTTTATCACACGAGTGTCAGCGTGACTTCGCTTTCACTAGCTTGTTTATCACACGAGTGTCAGCGTGACTTCGCTTTCGCATAAACGTAATTTTATTAATTTTGCTCGATAGAAAAGTCTCCTACAGCACAATGTTTTACTTTACAATTTCGCACCGCATCTGAATTTGTGTTCTTGTTATTTATCTAATCGTTATAAAAATGGCACAGTATGTTCCTCAGTAACACTTGCTTAGCTTGGCTTTAACCTTTTTTATTTAATTTCCTCTAAAAATAAGTTAAGTATGAAATTATAAGTTCTGATTGCCTAGCCCCCCCCCCCCCAACCCCCAAGGCAGTCATTGGGGCGGGGCCGCACTCTAGCCACACCCGCTTCAGTCACTTCAGTATGCACGCAGGCGGCGCCGGCGGTGTCTACATGTCCGATAGTTCGCCGCCGCCGCGCAAGCCCCTCACTCTGGACGAGGCCATTGTTGTAGATTTAGTAACAATAGGGCTGGTTATCGCGAGCGGCTGTCTTAAGACATTTACAATACATAAAGGGGGCCAAAACCATCAATGTAAGAGAACCACCAACAAACAACCAACACTGTCCGCCACCTGTTTTACAAACAAAAACACAAACCCCTTACTAATAAAAAGTTAATCCGAGCGGCGGAACAGGACAGAGCTAGAAAGCTGCTAGCTCTGTCCTGTTCCGCCGCTTGAAATGACTTTTGATTAGTAAGGCGGATGGACTTCACGTCGTAACGAGACAAACAAACGCGGGAGGGGGGGGGGAGGGTAAGCCAAGTTTCTTTTTGCTGCCGTCCACGTGTCATGTTGCCGCCTCTCCACATTCCCCGCCAACTATATCTATAATCTATTCGGTAGTGGATCAATATGATTTGACAGGTCGAGTGATACCCGTTTTTGCCGAAAAACAAATAGTGTTGTGCCAAAAAAATCGAGAGCATTCGTTCAGTGAATGAATATTTGTTTACTTTACTGTCGAAGTTATTTCTAAAGCCCTAATAGATGCTACGATAATAGTATGCCTTACTAATGTCTACTTTTTGTTGGTGAACATGAAAGATGGGACATATAAGGGAATTCCAACTAAGCATAGGAATCCCAGAAAGTTTCGATTTTATTTGTCCAAGGTCGATAAACTATTCATTCATCTGACTGTTTTATTTCATTCATTTAATCGATTCAAAAATACACGTCACTATGATTCAGAAGCGAGCAACATTATTTCGCTAAAGCCATTTCGACCTGCCAGATCACTTTGATCCATTACCGAATAGGGTATCTATAGTCACGCAAGACAAGGACACTCCGACTACTCGACGTACGACGACACAACACGGCCTCCACGCTTCACGTCACCTGACGGGCCGGGACCGGCGCGGCGGAGTCAGTCTGTCCTCCTCCTCTCTGTGCCGGTATTGCACGCCGCCGTCACTGTGGGATGCTTTAGCACTATAGCGACGGGATAATGAAACAATAGGCTTGTGGCCAAGGTAATCCAATAAATCTAGGAACATGTCTTAAGTTGAAGCATTATGTAAAAAATGGCTTGACATCCTCAGAATTGTAATTTTCCAGCAGATATATTTTATAAAGTCAATTTTGTGCAAAAAAATTTGATGCATTTGATGGTACTTTTACATGACGTCATTCAGTTGTTATTTCATAAAACTCAGGAACAAAAGTTCCGTTTTGACAGTTCATAAAAAGTATCTTTTATGACATGACTGGCCACAAGCCTATTGTAGAACGCATAAGGCGGTAGGGTGAGATGGTTTTATAATGAAACGCTCTGCAGAATCAAGCGATCGGTGGTGATAGTTTGTTGCTTTGAAAACGGATGGCGCTACAGTGTATATAACATAACTTACATGCAATCGTACATCGCGTAATTAAAATCACTAATTGATTACGTTATGCGTTGATAGTGTATAACGGAGAAAGTGTAATCTACAATCACAGGGTGCTCACCCCATACAAATTAGAATTAGTAACCCTGCGTCATAAATAGATGGCGTGAGGAGTAAGATTTGTACTTTAAACGCCATGGTTTCAGTTAACATACTTCTAGGTGGCGCTAATCTTAGAATAAATCCTATATATCTTAGCGCCATTTCGTGGTATTTGCAATTTTTCGATGGTGCTGCACCAAGCGATAAAACCCTCAAACTAAAGAAGCTTCCGTAGCCTCTCAGTTTACGCCGGTCACATATTTTGTTCCACGTGGTCTATCTGTATTAGTATAATATTATAGTATCTGTGCTACAATCCACATCCAAATCGACGCAGAGTCATGTGAATTTGACGCAAGTATGTGAAATCTGTCACTTTTACAACGATTTGAGTTTGTGAGGACAATAT
>OY735272.1:215439-242204 GCA_963457715.1 Argyresthia albistria | reverse complement strand
TGTACTCAGAGTATGTTTTGTCTATTAAGTACTTAACGTGACTTCTATAATAACGGAACATTTCCTTATTAAACTCCTTGCCCTCAGCTCTATACCGTTTGAGATGAAAGTATTTGTTCTTAATGTTGCGTATGATGTCGGGCGTGAACCACTTCGGATATACATACCGAGTCCTCGCGCCTTTACGCTGCTTACTTGGAACGCAATCACCTATGCATGAATATAACTTATTATACAGAAAATCAGTGGCTTGATCAACGTCATCGGATGCATATAGATCGCTCCAATCAAGAGAGGCAAGAGAAGAATATAACTTAGTAAAGTCTGCTTTGCGGAAGTTCCGCAAACCCTTGGCCGAGCGGTATTCGCACTTCGGAACCGATCGTGCGAGCAGAGCAACATCTGGCCACGACCGGTACTAGACTGGGTGTCCGTTTCTATGGGGCATTTGTTTTGGGCGCTTCCGTGTTTCGGATGACACGTTAAGCTGTAGAACCCGGCTACTATCGCTCGGTAGTAGTAGTCGTAAAGCATATCCGAGGCCCTAATAGGACAGCTTGATAACTTCTGACAGAGCGGGATGGCTACTAGCCCGACACCCCTCCAACCCGCACAGAGATAATAGTACTCCGTACAGAACGGCCACTCCCTTCCCGCGCTGATTCTGATACCGCACCCCACCCCTGGCGTCAAAGGATTGGTTAAAGGATCAATAGACAGGGCTGAACGCCTGACGAGTGACGACGCGTATACTTCGGCAACGTTAATATCGCTGTATTTGCCGCGCCACCAGCCCTTGCTAAGTTTACGCACACATTTGCACGTATACAAACATCATTTGGTAATGTAGTAGTAATATGTGACACAGGCGCCAGAGTGAGCGGTATCGGAGCGGGAATCGCACACACTAGAGGTGGGCTAAATTTACTTTTTTATGCTCACGATGCAATCTGTCTCGCGATTTGTTGCTGCAACTTGTATTTATCTCTCTGTCTATCTTCCTGTCCTGTCCTTCTCCAGCGGTTGCTAGGCAACCTGCCTTTTATGAGCTGCAGCGACAGATTGCAAGCCAGGTCGCATCGTGAGTAGAGCCCATTAGAGGGCCCAGGACTTAGAAGAAGAAGACGTTACCTTCACACTTGAGCCCCTGCCGCACCAGGCCGAAGAGCATCTCGCCGCAGAAGTCGCAGAAGGTGGGCGCCTTGTACGAGTGCACGGCGAGCGCGTGCGGCCGCGGCGCCGGCGCAGCCGCCCCGCCGTCGCAGAACATCGCTGCAACACCACACAAACATACAAAACTCGTTATTGTAAACAGGGGGGCGATCGCGCTAAAAATAAACAGTCAAATGCGATTAGGACTCGCGCATCCAGGGTTCCGATAACACTTGAAGAGTGTAACGTGTTTAATTAGGTTTCAACATAAAAAAACTTAAGTATTATGTCATCTATGTAAACCAAATTAAATATTTTTGTGGAAAGACAGAAATTTGCAGTTTTCAGATTTTTCCCTTTAATTGTGCTATAGGACCTTGCTTTGTGCGAAATTTCATGATTGTAGGCCTACGGGAAGTACCCTATAGGTTTTTGGTCCATTGCGATTACTATAAAAATCCAAAAATTTTACAGCATAAACGGTCGTATCGTTCGATTGCGTTGACCTAGAAGGTTGTTTTTTTTTGTCTGAATTACTCTCACGGTCAGAGGGGTGGACGGAATGTAATGAGGTCTCCTGTAAAGGCAATGGATTTCCCTAGGATAGTATTTATATCTATACAATCTAGGTCCTTAGCCATGTTTTATTAAGTTGGTTCAGTGATTATTTTATCAGAGTAACAAATCTGTACTTATACAGATTCATTTTCTCGGATGATAATACTGACGGAATTTCATCTTGATTACTCAGATTTTAATCAATGAATTGTAGCTAACAAGTTTTTCTGTGTGTGTGTGCGCATGAAATAAGTTAAAGTCAAGGTTAGTCAAATTAAAAGCGTCAATAATGGCTGAAATCTGTGGAATTTTGCACCTTCGCGCTTAGCTGGTAATCGATTACGCATGCGCGAGAGCAAGCCACCAACGTGTGGAACAACTATTAAACTATTTGTGTTAGTCATACGGAATATGGGAATACCGCAAATGAAATTAAATCACGGAAAAAAACTCCTGAATGTTCGGCCATTCCAGGTAGGTCCCAGGACTCAGTTAATCAACCCCTGATAATGATGATTGTTCGTTATTTATAAGTGTTGGTCTTTTTTACTGACCGTCGTCGTAATCTGACGTCGTCCTGAGTCAAAATTATGTCAACTCAAGTCGATCCAAGTTCTATGTGAAAGCCAGTTTCCTTCAGAGTTGCCCGGAGACTGCCGGGATCGTCGTGACTTTGGCAGCCATTCTGTCCCTAACAATCGTGATGAGTGGTACAGCTACAAGGTTGTTCAAAGCGTCGTCTAATGAATAAGATGATGATGATGACTGATGAGTTTAGGTTCAATCTGGTTTGAAGCTACGAGAAGGCGATAGTTAGAGCAGTTTCGCACCTACGTCCGATCCGAATCCGATCAGAGTACAATTTCGATGGTAGTTTACGTCCGTCATCTAATTTCTCTCTGCTATGCGTGAATTTCCATTCACGAATCTTCAATACGGGTAGCATTTTTACGTGTCCGGATCGGATTCGGATCGGACTTAGTGCTTTGAGCTGGTTGAATGTCGCAACCGATGACGCCACGAGGATGCTGATGATGATGACGTCACTCACGGTTGGCGGTGAGCACGATCTCCACCACCGTCTCGTCGGTGACGTCAGTCGCGCAATTGATGAGCTGCAGCACGTTGGGCGACGTGTAGTCGTGTCGGAACAGGAGGATGCTGATGATGATGACGTCACTCACGGTTGGCGGTGAGCACGATCTCCACCAGCGTCTCGTCGGTGACGTCAGTCGCGCAGTTGATGAGCTGCAGCACGTTGGGCGACGCGTAGTCGTGTCGGAACAGGAGGATGCGGTCGGCGATGCGGTTGAGACCGTTGTCCGGGATCTGGGGAAGGAGTTTGACTTCTAATGAGAAGACTGTCGCACTCCTGCACCAGTAGCATGAGGAGCGCGGCGCGGGTTTTGTCGCCGGACTGTGAAGGTCAGAGACATAGACAGCGCATTGCACTGTCCCTCACTTTCCCACGACAAAAGCCGCGCCGCGCTCTTCATGCTACGAGTGCTGAACGAATTTTTCTTATCTTGTTACTATCTGCAGAAATAAAGATTTTTTGACTTTTTGAATTTATTTCTTAGAACTTTTTGACTTGAATACTTCGGGTCTGCTGTCGAGAGCGGTACCTTCTCCTGCAGGAACCTGACGGCGAGCTCCTTGAGGTGCTGCAGCGTGAGCAGGTGCGCCGGCGCAGACGTCGCGTCGCGCACCACGCCCAGCTGGAACAGGAACGTCACCTCGTCCTCCATCGCGCCCGCTGCAAGGACAAGGAGCACGGTTCATATACAGGCAGGTATACTGCTTCTGGACGCGAAGATCCTTTCTTATATAGGATCACTTCGTTGTCCGTCTGTCTGTTGGTCAAGAAGTTTTTTATCGGGAACTTACGGAGATATCAAGCTGAAATTTATATCGATTAAGGTCTGTGGTCCCTGAGAGCCGTGAAAAAATCAACCTTCTAGGTCAACGCGATTAAACGCTTTAACCGTATGGTGTATAATTTATGGATTTTCATAGTAATCTCAATGGACTCAAAACCTATAGGGTACTTCTCGTTGACCTAGGATCATGAAAATTGGTACAAAGCAAGGTCATATAGCATAAGCAAGTAAAGGGAAAAATCTGAAAACTGTTTTCTGTCTGTCTGAAAAAATACGTGATTTGGTTTACATGGCTGTTACTAATTGCTAGGTTATGCTGTTCCCTATTGTTGTGTGCGAACATCATTTATGTAAATGATCTAAGAATGTCTTAAAATTAATCACCTATTCCTATTGCTCTACCAGTTTCCAGTAAGCGACATTCCGTTCGTGTTTTTAAGTTTCCGCACCCGAAGGGTGCAAATCAAGACCTTATTACTAAGCCTCCGCTGTCCAACTGTCTGACCGTCCGTCCGTCCGTCCGTCCGCCCGCCAGAGGGCCCCCCAGCACGAACCGTAATAGCCATAGCTAGAAAGTTGAAGTTTTCACAGAATGTGTATATCTGTTGCCGCTCCACCAACAAATTAATACTGAAATACACGAAATATTGAAATACCCGGCCAAGTGCGAGTCGGACTCGCGCACGAAGGGTTCCGTGCCATTATCTATAAAAAACCGCAAAAAAAATGTATGGGAGCCCCCCCTAAATATTAATTTAATTTTAATTTAATTATTTATTTTTTAAGTAAATAATATACTCAATATATTGTGAACATTTTAAGCGTCTACCTGCTACCATTATCAATATCGAGCAAAAATGAGCCAAAAATCACGTTTGTTGTATGGGAGCCCCCCTTAATATTAAATTTATTTTGATTTTTAGTATTTGTTGTTATAGCGGCAACAGAAATACATCATCTGTGAAAATTTCAACTATCTAGCTACCACGGTTCATGAGATACAGCCTGGTGACAGACGGACGGACGGACGGACGGACGGACGGACAGACGGACAGCGAAGTCTCAGTAATAGGGTCCCGTTTGGCACCCTTCGGGTACGGAACCCTAAAAATAAAGGTGTCTTCATACAAGAAACGTATTTTTTTGTACTTTTGGTATAATGATGGTGCGGAACCCTCCATGTGAGAGTCCGACTCGCACTTGGCTGATTTTTTTCATCATTGTTTAATAATTGTTTGAATGTGACATGTGACTCGTAAGAATCTGTGTATGACTCATTGTTGTCAGGTGGTAAACAGTACACAGGCTTTGGCCTTCACTTATTTGCCGCCGCTCTTCGATCATACATGAATTTATATGATCGAAGCTGCCGCTACTTAGCTCTACACCTACCGCAGGTAGAGATTGTTCATATTGAAATGACGCGCCCCAATCCATCATGTCCGATATGCTTGAATGTGTATATGCGATAGGGGGGGCGCGTCATTTCAGTTTGGACAATATCCTGGTCAAATTAAGGCTACACGAATTATTTGGTCTAATCGTCGATATTTGACTTAATTTTCCTATACTACAAGCTCTACGCTCTAGCTGCGCTCCCGAACAAAGATAATAGATGTAGCTCAGAAGGCTGCACAACGAAAGTGGGACTGGGCCGGCCGTGTTGCTCGACTGCTGTCGAATAGCTGGGCTAAGAGAGCCACAGACTGGCTCCCAGGAAATGCAAAGAGAAAGCGTGGCCGACCCAGGAAGAGATGGGAGTGGTGAGTTGGGTCTACGGGACAAGGACTGGAGGGAGACCGCTCAGGTAGGTACGGATAGAGTGGAAGAGGGGGAGAGAGGCCTTTGCCTAGCAGTGGGACATGGTGGGCTCGTACTAATAATAATAACAAGCTCTACACAGAATTTGTTCATGTTTAACTTCCGTGAAAGCAAAAAGGACACGAATGGGCATTGATCAGGGAGGCATCGATTGTCGTAAAATGAAAACCATTTAGAGGAATAGGGATACTGATTACTATAAGGGGTTTAAATAAATAAAATTAAAACGGATTATTAATATTTATCGCAAAAACTGTTAATTTCATTTTCTTTCAAATACGTCATCGTTGGCTCTAATGCGGTAGTTCCATTGCCTACAAATATTTAAAAAAATACATTTGTCAACAACAACAACTGTCAAAAGTGTCAAACAGAGAAATAACCGCTGAAAATATCCTTCGCATCGCAACAAATAAACATCCGAATAATACTAAAATAATCATGGGATCTAGTGAGTGCTTCGTTCCAAACTGCAAAAACAATTCGAAAAATAGCCCAACTAAACTGTTTGTACGCATTCGAGAAGATTTGCGTCAAAAATGGTGTCGTCAAGCTAAGGCGGAATATTTCAAGGTGTACACACAGTATTGCTGTGAAGATCACTTGGAAGTAAGGATTCTTTAGTCTCTTTGTTAAATACTTACTAACCCACAAGAAAGACAACGTCAATACGTGTGGGAGTCAACTAGCCGCGAGTTTCCTCACGATGTTTTCCTTCACCGTTAGCGAGTGGTAGTTATTGTTACAACAAGTAAACAAATGTCAAACGTCAACGTATTTTTACTTTTTATAAGCATGATTGAATGCAAAGGAACTTACCTAATTATGCCAGTGGTGACGTCATACTTACAAAATTCAGAAATTTTAAATAATTTATAAAAAAATAATGACATCAAAAAATTAAAAAATATTCAAATTAGTTTCTTATATTTGTCTATATTTTCGATTTATAGAATAAAAAAAATGGGTGTTACGATGCCCATTGTGAGGGCTCAATACCTTCAGCGTTGAGCAATACACAGATTTGGCACTATGCTACCCGGCACGTGTACGTGTCAGTGGTGGTATTTTACAAAGGTTTATGCCAATATGTAATTAGATCCCCCAATCGAATACACGGTGGAGCATGTCTCAGCTGACACGAACAACATATTATGTTGAAATTTAAATAAAAAAAACTTATAGTATCCACAATGAAGTTCATCGGAATACATAAAACTTTGGCATACCGAAACCGAAGCGAGGAATTTTCACCGACTATTGTGAACGAACGAGACGTGAAGTCATTCAGCCATGATCGATGGGATGCTGGCGCTTTTATCGGATCGTAAATGCAACTTAAAATATCCTGGGGGCTAGATAAATGGATAATCAAACACTATAATTATGTATACATTAGAAAACTACATTATTCGCAAGCAAAACATTATTCGCAAGCAAAACATTGACACCTGATACAGCCATATTACGTGCACATTACCCTCTGTCTGAGCCTGTTCTAATCTGCACTTATAGAGCTTTCTCGGTCCGAGCTTTAAATCTTGTGTACGCAATATGCATGCAGGCATACGCATAGCATTTCCTAGACAACCAACCAGAAACACAGGGGAAGTCTAGGTTTCATATTTCGTATTTTTTATACTATACAAAACACACAAACAGATAACTTATAATAGAAGAACATGTACAAAGGCTAGCTTATCTATGATAAGAGATTTATTCCAGCAAACCATATGGTTGAGCGGAGAAGACACGTATTTTTTGCTGAAATTGCCCTGAAGCGTACAGTGAGGAAGGCGCTTTCTTAAATGAACTTGGTGGACTTATAAATAACATTAGTAACTGTGTAGTGTACGTACTTGTTGAGGTACTTGTTTATTTTATTCGATGAAGCGAGAAATTCGATACCAAATGAAAAAAAACTTCGTGATAATCTGGGTAATTAAGCACATTACCAGTTATACCTACATCTGTATAGTCATATGTATAGTGTAGTCACATCGTCACTCAGTTGTATAATTGTATTCAGCCGAGGAACCTATAAAAGTTTCCTTCGTCATGATGTAAATGTTTGTTAGGTAGGTACTTCTGGCACGACACAGGATATATTGTAAAAGACAGGCAAGAGCATTTAAGCACGCCAGCCCATCACCACAGCTATCCAGTAATGAAGGTTTCCCCACGATGTTTTCCGCTACCGTCTATGTCTATTCTCCTGAAATTGCTATGTTTAACTGTTGTCGGGCGCCATTCGACACGGTTTGAATGTTACAGTTCCGCCACATACACATAGCACGTGGATTTGTGTCCGCACCGTCACACACGTGCCGGCGTTATATCCAGACTTCGCGACAGGCGTGGGCAGTGGCTGTTGTCAAATGGACACTGAGATATACTTTTGGGTAGGATTTAATTAAGTCTTAAAGTAATTTACCTTTGGCACAGATTAATAAAGTCGAGAATATCATAGTGTAGTCATTTGTTTCTGATGGATATGCAAAAATTTCAAAATTAAATTTCATTTCATTTATACTTTATTGCACAAAAAAACATAAAAAACACGTAAAATTTACAGAAAGATATGTACAAAGGCGAGCTTATCTCTAAAAAGAGATTTCTTCCAGCAAACCTAGGGATGACAGGAAAAACAGATAAAGAGTGGGAAGTCAGTGCACAAATGACTAAAACTAATGACAAGTATGAATAAATATAGATTTCTACTTATAAAACAGTATATAAATACTAAATAAATACACAATATGCAAATTGTATCGTGCAACTCAAGAAAATCCTCAAGCTTGCGATTAGCTTCTAGCCCTACAATAGGATACCGTCCAACCAGCAACACCCGGGGATTGTTTCTGCCACCCTTCTCAAGGTCAGACCTAAGGAGAACTCGCTTGCAAGGCAAAACCTAGCTCGACCGTCATCACATCACACACACACACACACGTTTATCTTCTGGGTGCAGTGCAGTAAACACAGCTGGTGTTCACAACAATAAGATATTCTTGTGACACTCAGCAGAAGATGGATGGACGTCAGCTGCCGCCAGTTATCTGGTCTCCAAGGTCACACCGGTTGTGGTCGCACTGCACCGGGTTCAGGGCCGTGATCCTGCAAGCGTTTGCATGGCAATAGCTATATCGAGAGCGCAAAAATCCGGATTTGGCTTGCCGCGCTGGCTACAAATGAACCTTTTATTTCAATGGTGATTGGATATTACGACAGTGACCTTCGCTTGGCATTTAATACAAATCGAGATTTTGTATAGCTGTAGTACTCATGGCACCGCGTGGAACGTTCCGCTCCGCAAACAAAAGCCCGACGAATCAGGACAAGCGAATGAGGCCAACCATAGGCCAACACATAAAACGATATTGAGTAAACAAGTAAGTAGTTCGCAAGTACAATTCTGCCACCAAGAAGCTTGTGGGTCGGAACGAATTACGACTGGAGACTGACTGCTGTGCTCAGAGACGTTTAATGTAATGAATATCGGAACTTGGTTTGCTGGAAGAGATCTCTTTTTAGAGATAAGCTCGCCTTTGTACACTGTTTTTATTTACTTTTTGTCATTGCAATTAATTGTGTGCAATAAAGAAATTAAGAATAATGATACATTAAAGCATCGCGCACATTATGACGGGCCGCAGCGCGGCGGCGGCGTGCCGGGCCGCAGTTTACTATCGCACACTGTGTCGATATCGCGATCTTTAGGATTACTAAGTGAACGATTATGCTGGGAAAATCTTTGGAGTCGGATTTATGTCAACGCAACCATTGTGGTAACCCTCATTCATTTGGCACAAGGCGTCCCGTGCCGAGCTGGCGCGGCCATATCTAAGCAAATGGGGAGTCCATATCCTAATTATCAATATCATAATAATTTATCAGGATGTGGTAAAAAGATGACAAATTTTAATATAAATCACAACATCGTATTCATCACCTGCCAGTCAGGAATCTGTTGATGAGCTTAAGCCTCCTCATGTACACCATTCACCTCCTGTCAAAGGAATAGTCCTGCGATACTTTGTATCGTACCACTGGTGTTGTTGTTTCCGTTCGCCCACGTGATTGATGGCTTGCCCTGCTCCTCTTATCTCAAGAACTTGGTTATAGGGACAGCACGTGTAGTGTTATCTATGCACTCGCCCAGACAACAGTCTCGCGGCTTCGTTTGGGTAAATCGTTACGTACTTTGTACGCATTGCGTGGGATTTGTTACCGAAACATGGGAAGGTTTGTTTAGTCTTCCTGAGTGGAGGGTGGCTAGGCTCACATTGAATGGTCGTTTATGTAAAAGTTGTATCAATTCTAGGTTTCTAATGCTATCTCGACTTGTCACTCGCAAATTGAACTAAAGAATTATGGATCGGATATTTTTCTTGCTCCAGCAGAGAAAATCACGCATGTTGATGACCTATCTTATTACATGTTTTTAACTTCCGAAGAAAAAGCATCTGTCTATCCGTGGTAAGCGGTCTGTCCTAGCGGGGCCGAACGGATGGACGGTTGTTAAATGGTACTATAGACTTTCTTGCGATGTTACTTAGCAATGTTTAATTAAACTCGATTCAGCGGTTCGTGAGCCTGGACTTCAGGTTTCGAAAATTTTCCCCATTTTTTTCCGAATCATTGTATATAATGGTAGTTGCTAATCTGCCCTAATAGATCCCTCAGGTACCGTGGTTATCTATATTCTCAATAAGCACTAAATAGTTTAACTAGCACTAACATTGTAGTTCACTCAGTGCCTAGCTATGATCGACTTGTTGTGGTTCAAGCGGGTCGGAGGTTTACGATTGATTTGCACTAAATATAACCTGCGCCATATCTCCGCGCATTACGTGGGTGAAAGGTGCGTCTGTCCACTGCAGTAAGTAGATAGTAAACAAAATCACTATAGAAGGTATTGCAATCGCAGCTATATAGGACGACAGGGAGTACAGTTATAAGGTAGGTAAGGGTTAGTCTCATGAACTGATGACAAGTCGTACCTAATGGTCAACACTACTTCTTACTTTATATTTACAGTCGTACGTAATATCATTTTCCAAATAAACTTGTCAACTTTCAGGCGAACGGATGAAAATCGACCGAGGCGTGTGAAGGACACAATAATTAGATCATATATTAACTTTTTAAAGAACACTTCCTCTCTCTTTCGCGATAGATATTGTATGTATGTATTTATGTTAATTATGTATGTATATATATAGTTAGGTATATTTATTTGCATATTGTGTATTTATTTAGTAATTTAGTATACTTATTATATTATGTTATAAGTATATTTATTCATACTTTTCATTCGTTTTAGTCATTTATTGTGCACTGACTTCCCTCTCAATATCTGTTTTTTTTCCTGTCATGCCTAGGTTTGCTGAAAGAAATCTCTTTTTAGAGATAAGCTCGCCTTTGTACATACCTTTTTGTAAATGTTACGTGTTTTGTGTAATAAAGTATAAAATGAAATGAAACGTTGTCGGTGAAATGTTCGATGTAAATTTTCTCGGGGACTCAATTATTGTCAACCCGCAATGGCACACGTGTTACAGTAAACCGGTGCGAAGCAGATATTAAAGCTCAGTAGAAAGTGGCAATGGATAAAACGACCTTTCTCGAGAACGTTCATACTGTGACGTAATAATGGAGTGAAAACATATTATTGTTGACAACAAGTAGGATATGGTTTATAACTATATCACTTAGAATATCTGCGCGTGGCTACATGCGCGTGCAGGACATACGTATGACCGTACTTGCGTATCACGAATACGGCAATGAGTATTATGTTTAACGTTGGTTTCACGTGTGTCGTTTCTGGTAAACACAAAAACATTCAGGCTGGATTCAACCAACAATAAGTTATCCGGATAATAACTATCCCGGGGATAACTTATAACTTTTTCATAGACACTGGTAGGCTAGATCAGATCACCTCACCTAGGTGTCACTGGTGTCTAGGTAAAATCCAGCCTCAGCAAATCTATCTTCTTCTTTCCCAGAATAGAATTTATCTGAGCTTAAAAATCATTCAGTATGTTACCAATAGTATCGACATGGTGACCATGGCCTTAAGACTTTACCATTGGTTAATTTATGATTCAAGATTTTTTATTTGCTAAAGAATTTATGTTTTTATATCAGTTGGTGTTAAATTTTTGCGTTTGTGTTGGTTTCTTTTTATCGTACCTGCCTAACTGACAACAAATACTTTGCCGAACGTGAGGGATCCTTACGTGATCCCATAGCTACCACTAGCTGCCACCCTCTAGCTACCACTTCTTAGGCAGCCTTTACTCTAACAATAGCTATGAATAAATGCATATTGTACGAGTATATTGCACGCGCACTTCGTTAGTTATCACTTACTTACCTATACGCCGAGATAAGATTGACCTTTGCAACTGCAGAAGTTGATAGTGCAAGCTGTATCTAATCTACCTATGTAGGTACTTAAAAATTACTTAACAAACATGTGAACGTACTCGTACGTCTCTCAGTACTTTGGCCCGATCAGCTGTTAATGCAAGTTACTACAGAAGACCCAAAATTGTAAAAATTAAGGACCGGAGCGGACGGCATGGTAGAGAAGAGGCCTATACCCAGCAGTGGGTAGGTGTGGGCTGATTGATGATGATGTATATTATCAGTTAAATAAAACATGCCCTGATGTGTGGGAACATCTCTATCCGAATGAGGGCGAAATGTTTAAGCACCGAAAGACCCAAGTAGGTCGTATAAAGACCGACTTGGTGACTTATTGGTGAAGGGAATATATGAACTATCCGTAACCGGCCGCGTGCGAGAGACTTGTGAAGGTTGAGGAAGCGAGAGATGTATCATGCCACTATCGTTGCACGTGGAGGTCTTTAGCCTCTGCCTACCCCTCTTCCGGGAAAAAGATATTGAGGCGTGTTTAGACGCCATCGACTTTGAGACCATCATACAATAAAGCAGATTTTATTTCCACCGCGATTTTCGCTGGAATCCATAGTGTAATGATAACAGTCGACCAACCAGCGTGGCACTTAGACGCCTGTTGCTGTGATAACAGTCGACTAACCAGCGTGGCACTTAGACGCCTGTTGCTGTGATAACAGTTGACCAACCAGCGTGGCACTTAGACGCCTGTTGCTATGATAACAGTCGACCGACCAGCGTGGCACTTAGACGCCTGTTGCTATGATAACAGTCGACCGACCAGCGTGGCACTTAGACGCCTGTTGCTATGATAACAGTCGACTAACCAGCGGCGTGGCACTTAGACGCCTGTTGCTGTGATAACAGTTGACCAACCAGCGTGGCACTTAGACGCCTGTTGCTATGATAACAGTCGACCGACCAGCGTGGCACTTAGACGCCTGTTGCTATGATAACAGTCGACCAACCAGCGTGGCACTTAGACGCCTGTTGCTATGATAACAGTCGACCAACCAGCGTGGCACTTAGACGCCTGTTGCTATGATAATAGTCGACCAACCAGCGTGGCACTTAGACGCCTGTTGCTATGATAATAGTCGACCAACCAGCGTGGCACTTAGACGCCTGTTGCTATGATAATAGTCGACCAACCAGCGTGGCACTTAGACGCCTGTTGCTGTGATAACAGTTGACCAACCAGCGTGGCACTTAGACGCCTGTTGCTATGATAACAGTCGACCGACCAGCGTGGCACTTAGACGCCTGTTGCTATGATAACAGTCGACCGACCAGCGTGGCACTTAGACGCCTGTTGCTATGATAACAGTCGACCAACCAGCGTGGCACTTAGACGCCTGTTGCTATGATAACAGTCGACCAACCAGCGTGGCACTTAGACGCCTGTTGCTATGATAATAGTCGACCAACCAGCGTGGCACTTAGACGCCTGTTGCTATGATAATAGTCGACCAACCAGCGTGGCACTTAGACGCCTGTTGCTATGATAACAGTCGACCAACCAGCGTGGCACTTGGACGCCTGTTGCTGTGATAACAGTTGACCAACCAGCGTGGCACTTAGACGCCTGTTGCTATGATAACAGTCGACCGACCAGCGTGGCACTTAGACGCCTGTTGCTATGATAACAGTCGACCAACCAGCGTGGCACTTAGACGCCTGTTGCTATGATAATAGTCGACCAACCAGCGTGGCACTTAGACGCCTGTTGCTATGATAACAGTCGACCAACCAGCGTGGCACTTAGACGCCTGTTGCTATGATAACAGTCGACCAACCAGCGTGGCACTTAGACGCCTGTTGCTATGATAATAGTCGACCAACCAGCGTGGCACTTAGACGCCTGTTGCTATGACTGGCGGCTTGTGCTTTGTCTAGGTCAAGGTTGGGTGGGCGACAGCTATTTCCGGGGTAAGAGGCACGTTCTCGATCAGAGATGACTGCAGCTGCGTCGGCGAGAATTGAGGCGAGAGAGAAGATTCAGTTCAAGTCCTGCGAGGTAACCGTTGCCTTGGAAGCAGGCAACCAGGAACCACGCTGTCCAGGGTCTTTTATAGAACTCAGTGTATTTATTTAATTGTTATTCAAGTATTAATTGTATTACACCCCGAATCAGTAGCGCAATCACGAACAAAGATTCGATAGAAAACTATCGAAAAGCCAAATGTCAGTGATTCTTATTCTTTATTTATAATATTAGTGTGATGATATAAATAGTACATTACTTCAGAGGGAAGAAAGTGACAGTTCCATACCGAGATTATGGCATTTGCGCCACGAGCTTGCGAGGGGCGCAAACCATTTGAGGTATGGAACTGTACTTTATCCTGAGGTATGTATAGTGCTTTTTATTACACCTACGAGGAAAATTATAGACATAAATGCATAGAAATCTGCAGTACTTACGAAAATTTCATACGTTGGCAAAAGGAAAAGAAAACGACTTCATTTTCTGAAAATGTATTGCTCGAAGTTTTTGCGAAAATGCGCGGGCTTTTCCTTTTTTTATTCGCCCGTTTCTGGAGTAGGCTAAGATCATAAGGTCATGCAGCCACTTCTTCCGTGATTCCGCGCGTTTTATATACAAAAATAATTTCGTTTTTAATTTTCTGTATGCACCAAGGAGGTTGGTAACTGGTAAAAAAAAAACTGTATGTGGCCAGTAACAATTTACTTGAAATTTAATTAGTAGAAAAGTCTCTTTGCAGTATGACTGCTGACAAATAAAAATAAAAAAACCGGGTATGTAATGGAATTTCATACATACTTCCCACCCTTGGGTCGGAAGGATTTTCATACAAACTTCCATACCTTGGGATGAAAGGATTTGAAGGGCGGGATAAAGGCGTTTCTTCCCTCTAATTGGTATAATTAGTATGTATTTTCAGAGCAGGTGTGATAAAAATATAATTTCCTGCCTTCTCGAAAACGTTTTACGAATTTTACGATCCCGAAAACGTTCGTGATCGAGGCTCTGATAGATCTATTCGAACTTCGAATACATCAAAGTTTTATTATGTATCCTAAAGATAGCAAAAACTTTATCGTCAAATATAAGCCAAGCTGATTTCTTTCTCGCCACCTGACTCTTACGCAGTTGATTTAGAAGTCATTTTCAGAATAACGAGGCATAGTTGCACAAATAACTTGGTAGCTTTATAAAATCGAGATGCATCTTATAATTAAATTATTCCGCATCGAGACAGATAAGTAATAAAATAAATTAAGTGTGTGTGATTACGAACATGTGTTGGTAATTATTGAAATTATTATTACGATAACGTTTGTATATGTTTAATTTTATTACTTATTATTAGTTTCCATTGTCGCTGTCGCCGAGTGCCGGACACGTGTGACGACAGCCGCGGTTCTCTCACAATTAGAGATGGGCAAACAAAACGATCGAGAATGTTCTCCGGGGTCGAAACTCTATCGAGAACTTAGATAATCTAAGAAAATCTAAATTTTTTATGGGGTGGAAGGGGTAGCTATTTTTCCAGCGGCCATAAATCAAAACATGAAATTATGTAAACAACAAACATTACTATTATATTAACATAAACACCGAAACTGATTCCGAACCGACTAATGGAGGATTGAAGTTGCATACTTTGACGTTATTTTTTGTAAACTAACGCATAGTTGTTTTATTATTTAAATATATTTATTGCCTGCGATTTGGGAGGCGACACGAACTATACTAACTAAACTAATTAAAATGGTGTGTTTGAAAATGGAATCTGTGGCCACCGCGCAAGAGCTATCGGATTTGAGGTTGTCAGTTTAGTGCCTTTAATTCCTTTAGTTTAGTGGTTGTGAACCCTCCCAAATGGCCCTCACTGTCATAATAAACCAGGTTGCTTTTTAAATCCAAGATGGTGGATATATATTGTTTGATTAAAAATGCACAAGTAATTGAGAAAACAAAAAGTCATAAAAATTGAGTCCTAAAGAGATCTCTTCCAGCAAACCAAGGAAACATGAGAACGGTTAAAAGCCGAGCATGGGTAGACTTTTGTATTGGGACTTGAGCTCTACTTCGCCGAAATTCGATTCATCGATCAAACTGTTGGTCGAATGCATTATTCACCGCTGCTCGATTCTCTGTCCATGCCATCGATCGGGATAAGATTTAAATTGAACGATGTCCAATTGTAAGTGAACGATGGTAGACGCCTTCAGAACACATTCTGATTGCGATTGCGATTGTTTTTAACCCCTGACGAAAAAGAGGGGTGTTTTAATTCGAAGCGTCTGTCTGTGTGTGTGAGTGGACGCTAGAGTGCCATGGACATACATATATACACACAGACACAGACACACGCAGACAGACAGACCGACAGAAGACAGACGGACGTTTTAAACTTCACCCCACTTTTTCGTCCAGGATTAAAACACATTCGAAACCATCACATTAAACATCTTCAAACAAAAGACATCAACGCGCACCAGAAGATAATCCGGAATAATTACTGCTATGCGAGCTGATTCGAAAGTTCGTTTGAGCGTGCACAAAGTTAACATAAAACGAATATTGTTTGTTACTGAGGCTTATATTATTTATTGTATTTAATTTCCAATTGCCAAGAGGAAAGTAATTTATTCGATTGCGTAGGAGGAGAACTTATAAAGCTCCCAAGGACCGTTCCTGAAATATCCCAATTGCCCGAGTGCTTTTGTACAAACATAAATAATTAAATGTAGTTGTTCAACTTATGTACACAGGTATCTTATTACTTAAATTAATTGCTTCTATTTGTGACAGACGCACACAAACGTAAGGAATACATGGCGAAGTGAAATGAGCTCGCTTATTATAACGGACACATTAGTCTAAACATTAACAGTAGAAATTAACCGGCCAAGTGCGAGTCCGACTCGCACTTGGCCGGTTATTTAAATGTCATAACATAACATAACATAGCGTCACTTTATTTTCCCATACGGGATGGCAGAGACACAGTAGTGCCCACGTTTAGCCACCTGCGACACCCTGTACTGTGCAACTTTTCCCGCCACCCACAATCGACATCGACACGTGCGGCCAAAGATTAGTGACTTCGTAGATACACTACATCACCCCACACCGAGTTAACCAAGCAATAAATCAAAACCACGGCAGTGTGTCAAGCAGAGTTTGCGACGAGGTTATGATATTATTGAGCATAGAGCATAAATGAAACTTGACTCGTGCATTAAAGCTTCTTAGATTACCGTTCCATAGAACTACTTATATATTTGAGAGTGTACAACGGTCAAGCCTATCATTTTACCATTTTGCTTGTAGGGACCAGGGAAACGCATTTTTGAGGCCCTCGAAAACCAATTCGCAGACGAAAGCGCAACTTTCATGCACGAATTTATAAAAACGCCATTATGGAAAATTCATTTCGTGATTTCTACAACGAGTGGTCCTACCCACTCGTTTCTTGATTTCTAATAGTAGAATCATTTACTATTTGACTGCTAAAAATACTTGAATGCTAGTACCACTAGAAAATAAGTTCGCACACGATTTACTTTCGTGCGCGAATTTAAGATTCATCTCGAGAGCTTCAAAAATGCTGCTGCAGGATTATTTACATAACTCGCCACCTATTTAGAGATATCAATCATTTTAGTCAGCAAAGTCGGCTCATGTATTTTACATATTGTTATGTTGGTATGGTGTACTACGATAAGTCTTGGATGACTAAAACAGTATTATGCTAAAATTTAAGTTGTATACTTCAGCATAAGTATACAAGCTGTCAATTTTATAAAACAAGTGCAGTGAAATGTGAACTGATATGCACGCATCAGCTTTTAAGCTGCTTGTGCACCATAAATAATAATACATAAACATACTCGTATACTTTAGTAATAAGTACAGGATACAAAAATTTAGTTCCAATCATAGTATTTTTTTTTTGTTGCTGCAAGGTGACATCGCTTTTGAGGCTGGTTGAACTTGCACCAAACTTGCACTATAAATTAGCATTTAGCCATGAGACCCTGTTATCATCATCAAGACATTGACACCATAAACTTAACCCTTCGTGTCTGGATTAAAGCAATTTGTGTAACAAAAAGAGGATTGGAAAATTAGATGTGTTACCAAATTGCTTTGAATGTCGAAGAAGTTGGGCATTAGGGTTAATGCCCGATTTCACCAACTATCCGTAAGATTTAGGGGACACTTTAGGGGCAACTTAGCGGTTGATTCGCTTTTACCTAAGTTTAAGGGTCATCTAGGCTACATCTATCTAGGCTACTAGGTGACCCCTAAATTTAAGAGGCCGGCTTCCGAAACAATCGCTAGACAGTTATGAAAAAGAGCTAAGTGTCTCTTAACTGTTGGTGAAAGCGGGAATAAGAACATTATAATGACTGCCAAGGAGGCTGGCGAGGGCCATGCGATAGCCATGGCAGTCTCCGGTCGGCTTTGATAAAAACTCTGACTGTTTGTACTGATTGAGCTTGACATTCACATGACAGAGTTATGACTCAGACAATGACGCGTGACGACTATTAACTCTCTACAGGCGTATTTCTAATATCAGGGTTTAGTTAGCCACTTAAGCTAGACCCTTAAATCAATGGCCCACAATTTTCAAACTTATGACTTGGTAATAAAGTTCAAAACCCATGAAAAACCAAAAACAAAACAATTTGCCCGCTCTCGGGGCAATAATACTACAGTGGCGGTGTCAGGGAAGGGTCATGTACGGTTAAGTGTAGTTGCGCAAGATCTTTATGATCTTACGCAACTCCGAATCTGCCGACAAGGTCGATTTAATGATATATGCTATGCATCGCAACAATAGTAAATTACACAGGATGTCATTGGCATAATAAAAACTCTAATTGGTTATTAGGATCGTTATGACAGCTCTAAAGCTAACTACGAGACTATGAGTAGCGTAATGATATGATATGATAGTATGTAATGATAACAACGCCTGAAAAAAATGTGATGATTTATCTAATATAGCGTGAATCACGACTCGGGAACATAGAATAGAATAGAAATACATTTACTGTCACAACGCAAGAAACAAAGCATAAAAAATATGAAGTGGGAAATAAAAGACACAAACGAAGACAATACGACGATTTTGACCTTTGCACGCACTATGCTAGAAAAACATTATGCCAGAGACGCATTATGCCAGTAACGTATATTGCCAAAAACGCAATATGCCAGAAATGCATAATCACAGAAACGCAATATGCCAGAAATGCATAATCACAGAAACGCAATATGCCAGAAATGCATAATCACAGAAACGCATTATGCCAGAAATGCATAATCACAGAAACGCAATATGCCAGAAAAGACTGAGCGGTAACTACCTACCAGAATTTGAAATTGAGGTATCGTTAGAAGCATCTTCATCGTCCGCTCTGGTGTCTGTGCTCTGGACGTCCAGTCTAGTGTTTAAGTTCCATACTCTTTAGAGCGCGATGTTCCAGTTTGACAGATATCTCGTCTCTCAGAGACAGTCCAAACATAGGCACACTCCCCGCTGCCACACCTCTTGTCCACCACGTCGGTACTCTTTGTCCGGTTCGTCTCGTACTTACAATATAAGCGCGGCATTCGGCACTCGCACGGCAGTCGTCGATGAGTTAGTGTGTGTGCGTGCAAGATGGCGAGATTGAGCGTGACTGTGATACTCGCCGGCGTGCTGGCGGCCGGTGAGTTCAGATAACTAACATGATCGTTATCAGCATTTCTTTATTATAGTTCAAAGAAGAATGCTCAAAAAACTCAGGCCCGACCCAAATTAAATGTATCTCAAAATTTAGTGTATCATTAGTACATTATTTATCAAAAATAAATAATTAGTATGAATTTCGATGAGTAAGTTTGCCTATTGAAATTTTGCAGGCACTTAAACATCAAATGGTTTTTTTTTTCATACATTGTGAGCATTCTCCTTTCGGTTCCAAAAATCTTGATTTCTGTGGATATCATCAGATATAGATAGAACACGTAATTTTTTGCCTCTTCTCTACTTTGGACCACTATGGGAGAAGGACAAAGAAGCTCCCAGATAGATTATTTGGTCTCATTAAAAATACTGCAGATGTATAATACATACCAGGATCGTAGCAGATCGTCTATAGTATCTGGCGACCCCTCTTCCGCGATAAAGACGTGAGCATAATTATGTATCTAGTTTATTGTCTCTTCTCCACATCGATCCACTGTGTGAGAAGACAGGTAGCCTCTTCGTCAGCGGAGTGGACTTTTTAAGTACCTATAAAGATATTAATAACAAAATGATCTTTATCTTTATCTTCACTCCACAACTCAGACTTGGAATACAGAAACACAACTCAGACTTGGAATACATAAACATAAAAAGTTACTTTCGCAGTGTTATTATGATAGTAAAGATAGATAGATCTAGGTATGTAACCTGCATCCCACATAAATTTATTATAAATGCGGAAGGAAGATTAACTGGTTCGCCGACACATCTTATATAACAATAGTTCGCCATTGTTCGGTCGTTCGAGCGGTGTGCTTCTGAGAGTGAAGTTGCGGGCGGCAGCTAGTAGTTATTAAAGATGAACCAACAATCCTTTTAGGGATATTATCATTTTTAACATTTACAACATATAGCTAATATTGCCATATGAAGTAATTATTTACTTTACACGGCAATAAGATTACACAACTCTATCATAGAGTTAACAAGATAGATAGGTACATGAGTACGTACAATACGTAAAGGTTCGCCTTTATTAGAAAAACCTCGTAGCTGCGGCAGTCGGCAGCGTAGCAATGCTACGAGAGACTCCGTGCTACGATATTACTACAGAATCCTGTTGAAATTCAAATAAATTAAAAGTAAAAATATTTATAAACAAACCTTTTATTTACTAGTTTCTGTAATATAGGTGCCTACCTAGGTCTAGGTACCTTATTAAATCTCGCAACAAGCTTTATATCGTAGATAATTGTGTAATGTAATATTTTAACGCATTTGATTCAATTGAAATTTTATTTTCTCCTTTTAAATAAAAGCTTTGTTTATAAATAAATATATTACTTTTAATTAATTTTTAACTTTTTAGCATTACCATGATATAACAAAGACCTAGAGTACAGAAGGAGGCATATAACTTGAACTTGGTTTGACGTAGCGGGGAACTCTCTCGCTCTTTTCAACACCAAGAGACGCCTTTACCGTGTAAGTAGCTATATATTTCACGCTCGAACTATATTCACCCTCGAACTATATAGTCTAACTAAATATCTCGATTAGACTCGATCCTTAGCGCCCTTTGCGAGCTGTGCTCGCACGGGCTGCAAATTGGACCTTTCGTCTGAAATAGCTCTCTTTCACCCCTTGACATAGACATAGACATCGTTTATTAGGGTTCCGTACCCGAAGGGTGCCAAACGGGACCCTATTACTGAGACTTCGCTGTCCGTCTGTCCGTCCGTCCGTCCGTCCGTCCGTCTGTCACCGGGTCCGCCTGCACGAACCGTAATAGCTAGAAAGCTGAAATTTTCACAGAATGTGTATATATATCTGTTGCCGCACCAACCACAAATACTGAAATACGAGAGATATTACAAATTGAAAGTGGTCTCGGTACAAGATACGTCTTCACAACACGCTTGAAAAGTTTATACCAAGGCCATTTTGTTTTGGTAGGTAAGCCTTCTTTTAATGAAACTAAATTTAAATGATATGGCAATGTCGTCCCCGGACTTCTACAAAGACTTTAAATATTAATTGATGAATTACGACATCTCTATTTATTATGTAGAACTTTTAGAAAATAATTATAAAATTAATAGTTTTTAATTACTTTTGTTTTCATACAAATCTCAGAGCACAGAAATTTATTTTTTTCTTTTGGCCACTTCAAGTTTGGCTGCCAGTGATGTTTTAATTAAATACTCTTTGGTGCGTTGAAATGATGTTTTGCAGTCTGCATGACATTGACATAATGAGTGAGTGAACCTCATTGTACGGAAATTGTAGATGGGTGTCTCACGTTTTCCAGTAGGAGTAGCTTGTAGACAGTGCTGCTTACGGCGGCGTTTAGTAGGTACTAAAGGCCCTAAAAGCGCGGCAAGCTTTGAATCAATTCAAATGTTATTTTTCAACTAGCTACAAAGTTATTCTGACATAAGATGATAATTTGAACAAAACTTTTTGGGTATTTCATGAAAAATACAGTTACAGATCACACATATACAGGGTGGAACAAACGAATGGGCCCTGGAGGGAAAGTACCTTAAAATCTCAAGATATCCGTCCGTCCGTCTGTCTGTCACCAGGCCGTATCTCATGAACCGTGGTAGCTAGACAGTTGATATTTTCACAGATGACGTATTTCAGTTCCCGCTATAACAACAAATACTAAAAACAAAATAAATTTAATATAAAGGGGGCTCCCATACAATTAACGTGTTTTTTTGCGGTTTTTTTAACCGACTTCCCAAAGGAGGAGGTTTACAAATTTTACAATTCGTCCGGATGTTTGTTTTTTTTTTTTTTATGTATGTGCCTCGATAGCGCCTAAACGGATGGACCGATTTGGAAAATTAGACCGATTAGACCTATAGTGATTTTTGTGTTTTTCATAATAACTCGTGCAAATGCACATGGTAAGCATAATATTGTGATGCGGAACTGCTGATGAAGACCACATATGGCCACTAGATCTGCTCAATACTAGGTACAAATACACTGCGTGGCTGACGGGCAGGCAACGCATAGCCTAAACCGATGGACCTAGAGCCATGAAACTTTGTACAGGGGTTCCTTAGTAGCGTGGGGTAGCACTGATATGGGATTTGACAAAATTAATTCCCCTGGGGGGGGGGGGATAAGGGGTTACAGTTTGTATTAAACTCAATCTAATCAAATAGGGTTTGTGGAAGTCGGTTTTTTCTAAAGTTTACTTTTTGTTCCAATTATATAGATAATGGTACGGAACCCTTCGTGCGCGAGTCTGACTCGCACTTGGCCGGTTTTATTCATAATATTCATTACTTGTGTAACAAACTACTATTTCATTGCCTGGCTTCGAAAACGCGAATTTTCATGGACTCTTTTGACAGCTGCAAAACCGCTTTCTTGAGCTCGGATGATGTAAACTACTAATCTACTCTCATGTCATAAAGTTCGAATTACAAACTTGAAATCGAATTCATAATGACATACTTTGTATACGCAATACCGTAATCTAATTAAAAATATTTAGTTTATTAATAGTAGTTTATGAAACTGTTGCATAATGAGGGGTATTAAAACACGAGTGGGTGTTTAAAAACCGAGCCGTATAGGCGAGAAAGCGTCAACGTGACAACGTTTTGTTGTGTCTAAGCACTGATTTATGTGGAAATATTATTGTGTTTTGACTTAGTTTTTTGTATGAGAGACACTTAAGTATGAGAGTAGATAAAGTAGTGTATGAAACTGCACATAACTTGGTATTAAAACTCTCGCGGGATACTATTAAAAACCTCGCCTACGACGACGGCTCGGTTTTTAAACACGCACTCGTGTTTTAATACCCCTCTTTATGCAACAGTTTCATAAACTACTATTAATAATAAATAGGTATTTTGTTTTTGATTTGAGAATTTTAATTTGTATTGCTGTCATATAAAAATACATAAAACATTTATATTCAAAATTACCACCGTCTTTATCTCTGCTGCTACGAGTAAGGCATTAATAATGTTTTCGAATTAAACGTGAATAACTGAAAAAATATTTTTTTCGCTTTTTTTTCAATGTAACGTCACGAAATTTTGTCCACAAACCTCAGATTTGGATTCAGCACCCCAAAATACATATGAAGAAGAATGAAGTAAATTAGTACAACCCCAAAACTTTCCTAGTAAAAACACAAGTCAATCGTATTACAATGATATTTATTTATTTATTGACCGAGCGAGCGAAGCGAGCGAAGCGTCTCCGTTTCAGGTTTGGGCAAAAATGCTTTCGTATGTCCGGTTGTTCTCCTCTACAGGTCGCATTTATGAACCGATTCTCGTGAAATTTTGTGAGCAGGTTGGAAAAATAAATAGAATTTTTTACTCGAGCCAGTTTTTTGATTTTTTTCAAAATGGCGGAGATAAAATCGCTACAACCCAAACGGCTCGATGGATATTAACAAATGAGGTGTCGTTGGATTCGTAAAGACCATGAGAGTGAAACAGATGAGCGAGCAAAGCGAGCGAAGCGTCTCCGTTTCAGGTTTGGGCAAAAATGCTTTTGTATGTCCGGTTGTTCTCCTCTACAGGTCGCATTTATGAACCGATTCTCGTGAAATTTTGTGAGCAGGTTGAAAAAATAAATAGAATTTTTTACTCGAGCCAGTTTTTTGATTTTTTTCAAAATGGCGGAGATATGGGGTTTTAAAATGTAAAAAAATCGCTACAACCCAAACGGCTCGATGGATATTAACAAATGAGGTGTCGTTGGATTTGTAAAGACTATGAGAGTGAAACAGATTATATAATTTTAGTAAAAAGTCAATAGGTTGTATAAAAGATCGCGAAATGTAGTTTACAAAGTTATTGGTGCGGCTACTTTCATACTGCATGTACGTAACCAGGTACATTCATAAGTTTGTATGTGTTATTGAAAGAAAATTATTTGGGTTATTTTTTGACCGAGCGAGCGAAGCGAGCGAAGCGTCTCCGTTTCAGGTTTGGGCAAAAATGCTTTCGTATGTCCGGTTGTTCTCCTCTACAGGTCGCATTTATGAACCGATTCTCGTGAAATTTTGTGAGCAGGTTGGAAAAATAAATAGAATTTTTTACTCGAGCCAGTTTTTTGATTTTTTTCAAAATGGCGGAGATAAAATCGCTACAACCCAAACGGCTCGATGGATATTAACAAATGAGGTGTCGTTGGATTCGTAAAGACCATGAGAGTGAAACAGATGAGCGAGCGAAGCGAGCGAAGCGTCTCCGTTTCAGGTTTGGGCAAAAATGCTTTTGTATGTCCGGTTGTTCTCCTCTACAGGTCGCATTTATGAACCGATTCTCGTGAAATTTTGTGAGCAGCTTGAAAAAATAAATAGAATTTTTTACTCGAGCCAGTTTTTTGATTTTTTTCAAAATGGCGGAGATATGGGGTTTTAAAATGTAAAAAAATCGCTACAACCCAAACGGCTCGATGGATACTAACAAATGAGGTGTCGTTGGATTTGTAAAGACTATGAGAGTGAAACAGATTATATAATTTTAGTAAAAAGTCAATAGGTTGTATAAAAGATCACGAAATGTAGTTTACAAAGTTATTGGTGCGGCTACTTTCATACTGCATGTACGTAACCAGGTACATTCATAAGTTTGTATGTGTTATTGAAAGAAAATTATTTGGGTTATTTTTTTTATGTGTTTTAGCAGTTCAGCTTTCCCACCGACATACACGCGAGGTCTACAGCTCACAGAGCCACTAGTTTTATGTGTTTTAGCAGTTCAGCTTTCCCACCGACATACTCGCGAGGTCTACAGCTCACAGAGCCACTAGTTGACCGAGCGAGCGAAGCGTCTCCGTTTTAGGTTTGGGCAAAAATGCTTTCGTATGTCCGGTTGTTCTCCTCTACAGGTCGCATTTATGAACCGATTCTCGTGAAATTTTGTGAGCAGGTTGGAAAAATAAATAGAATTTTTTACTCGAGCCAGACATTGATGAAACTCTTTTCTTACAAACTGTATGGATCGCATCGCACAGCTGTCAAACATAAGTTCCGGTTCCAACAAAGAGGTTGAACGAAGTAGTTTGAGTCATGCTAGTTGGTTTTGTTTGAAATCCCAGCCAGCGGCGGCGGCGGCGGCGGCGGCGGCGGCGCCATCTTGGCCATACCGGAAATCAAGAACTCGTGGAAGAATGCTTAAAATAATTTTTATTTGTTAACGTTTCATCAGGTTTTTCTCTCACTAATTAACATTCTTTATTGTACGAATGTATTATTATCTTATCTGATTAGTTAAAAACCGTATTGAAAATAGTTGCGGTTTTAAAAGTCTTCAGCCGACCCTGACGTCACCGATTCCAATTTCCGTTACATTTCTTAGCCACTCGTGATAGCACCCGGCTAGTAGCAATTGAAAAGCAAATATATGAATAACCCACAGTTGAGAGGTTAAATAAATTTTACCCCCGTGCCCTAAGAAGTTTTACTTCAAAAAATAAAACAGTTCAAACTACCTGAACTACTACTACTATTATTTGCAAAAATAAAATAAAATATATTTTAAAACTAAATTACTTGGCAAAAGCCGCTACAATGTTATTTTTAAATTTACTTAGACTAAGATTAAAAATGTCAAGATCGTTGGAGTGACATAACTTATTGTGAGATCGAGACAGTCTATTAGTTATACAATTATACCCAACATTGGTTCTGGACAAGTTTACGTAGAATGGACGATAATTAACAATTCGAGCATCTTTGCGTGGCACTACCAACCTGACCTTCGAGAGCAACTCCGGACAAACTACACCACCCCTTAAAATTTGATATAGGAAATGGCTCTCAAGTCTCAACGCAAAAAGCTTAACCCTCACTTGCCTGTCGGTCTCTAACAGCCACTTTCTTTTGTTTAGTCATTCATCAGGTTTTAAACATAATTACCAAGTCGGTTGAACATCGCGGGCCATGTTTATTTTTGCCAGGCAGTTGAAGGGCTACAGGAATTTCACACATGTTCTATTCCGCCCGTCTTGTTTCCAGCGTGGCCGGCAGAGGGCGGCACACTCTCGCGATGCGCGGGCGCCGGACGGGTGCGCGCGCGCACGGACGCGGGGCTGCTCTGCGGGGAGGTGCGCGGACGGGGGCGGGGGCGGTACGCCAGCTTCCGGGGGGTGCCGTATGCGGAGCAGCCACTGGGCGCTCTACGGTTTCAGGTAACTGACCTTTGTTGTTTTT
>OY735272.1:187950-215239 GCA_963457715.1 Argyresthia albistria | reverse complement strand
TTGTGACCCCGGTAGGCGAACTGGTAGAGAAAAACAGGCGCCCCTCCCACCTCGACCCGCCTTCGCGCAGCATACATCGCGGGGTATATGAAGTACGCATCCGAACTAAACTTGACAAAGTCATCCATAGTGACATTGTAAGTCCCACCCAATTCAGTATCGACTGCGCCGTCCACGTTATTTCTCCATTACCTCCTTTACTTTGCCCAACAACTGTTCTGGAGGAGTTGTGAATATCACATACGGTGGCAGCATCCCCACTGGTTTGGCCTGTATCCGCTCCGCTATGTCAATCTCCTGGAACCTACTTCGGAAGGTGTCACACTCGGATTCGGTGAACCCGATGATCATTGGAATGCGTTTACCTCTTCCAGCTGCGATCAACGCCTCTGGATCGTCATCAATTATCGTGGTCACATTCTCGAAGGATGTTTCTGCAACTGGAAGGAATGCTGTGACGCCTCCCAGGTCTAGCATCAGTCGGTTGACCTTCATGATGTTCTCGAGCGGCATGTTTATGAGTTCCTGGTGGATTTGGTCGGGGTCGGTGGAGGTGATGCCGAGCTGCTTTGTGAGGGCCTTCGCCATGATGGCGGCGTAGGCTGGGGAGGGGCTGTAGAAGGAGCGGGCCGCCGCGCCGCTCATCATAATCGCCCTGGAATAGAGATGTAAACGGTTTAGACGAAAGAAGTAAGATTTGGTCTGTTCTACTATTCTTACGAAATTATTAAGGGATTTAATTATTACCATTTTAATTTGCCGGAAAATAATACCGAAGTTATCTTAACAATAATGAAGTATTTAACTTTTTTTATCTAAACTATGATGTGTCCCACTACTGGGCAAAGGCCTCCCCATTCTGAGCCCACACATCAAAGCTAGAGTTGGCCAATCTGATTGGAACTTGTCCAGATCGTCCCGCCGAATATTGATTCTCGGAAAGCATATCAAAAACCTCTTGCCGTTCACAAACCGTTCGGCACGGCCACATAGGACATCTCACCTCTTGAACAGCCCCTCAGTCACATTAGAGAGCGTCAGCAGATGTGTGGCTACCGAGCCTGCGCTCTGCCCCGCGATCGTGACGTCATCCGGATCCCCACCAAAGTGGCGCGCGTTGCGTTGCACCCAGCGCAGGAGTGTCACCATGTCGCGCAGGCCAGCGTTCCCGGGGACCGAGGGCGTGTTGAGCGAGAGGAAACCAAACACGTTCAGCCTGGAAACCCATGTTAATAGTACAGACCTTATCGATGATCGAGTGATGGCCAAGAAGAGGCCAAATATCGGCAGACCAGGTGGCCAGATTTCGTTTGGCAGGTTCCAAAAGGTCTGATGATATAGCGAGGACAGCAGGAAAACAATGGATGCGGAGGGACGAGGACCACATGAGCAATGGATCACAGTAATCATGGCCGATCACAGTAATCATGGCCTTCTTTTACCCCAAAATAGGACATTGTCTTTCCGCCGTGGGAATAAAATCTTGGAATTTCAATCCAGGCTTCTAAAATGATTATATCATTAAACTTTAAGCCACAAAATGATCCTGTTTTCTAGTGGGAGAGAGTACCTATTTCGGAAAAGCAGTCTGAGATCTCGAGGGTGGACGGTTGCAATCCCGTCCACCCTCGAGATCTCAGTAATCGATATGAAAGTACAACATTTGCCATGCCTTGTGTCCGTTATGGATAGGTACTGATTGGATTCTGAATTTCGCTGAGAGAACACAGCAGCTTTCCACCGAGTAAACAAGAATCATGTAGTACTAGTACATGTGTAGTATGTACTACAGAAGGGGTCAAATCACTTATCATACGTCTTTTACAAGTGCAAGATTGGTTTTGGGCACGTTTTGTACACGGACTTTAGGTTCATTAATACAAAAATATTTTTTTAGAAGAACTATCAATGGATTTCTTGTATCTTGATTTTGTATTAAGTGCTGTTTTTTACCCCTGTTTGACCTTGGTTTTCCATTTTCTCCTCAACACAATCCATCATTTAATTGACACATTTATCGCACCGTTTCAAGTCATCATTTCTGCAGTTAACCTTAATTATGTGCTATTACCATGCTCTGAGTGAGTTTAGTGATAGTGAAGTTTGAATTTAACTATATTCGCAACCCGTTGAGACTTTGCGAAGTCTTCTATTAATATTAGAAAAACTGAAACTTAAGTATTTGCGTGCAATATCATTAATGTTAATATACGGTTCACAAATAACCGTACTAACCGCGGTCTCACGCGCGTTCTACTTTATTGGTCGAAACTTATTCATTACTACACATTTAATTATGAAAATAAAGAGGCTTTTTATCTTTATCTTATCATTAATTTCATGTTGGTTATCTTTGCGGACCTTTGGCTATTTTGAATCTTTTGTGATGAAAACAAAGTCCTCGTCCTTGACTACAATCACGACCTGCTCCTAAGCACCCCTCTAACCAAACACTAAATAAACAAACCCCTCACCTGTAATTAAACGTGATCACCAAAACGCCTTCACTAACAAGATATTCCGGGCCATGCAGGTCACTGTCCCCCGACCCAAACGCGAAGCCTCCTCCATGCACAAACACCAATACCGGCAACCCAGGCTGTTCCTCCGCAGTCTTATATGGCGGGAGCAAATGTCTCACTGATCGCTCCTCGTGTTTCAACTCTGGTAAATGCCTCAACGGGACGTGGATGTTGGCTCGGATGCAGTCCTCGGCCATGGACTGTGGCGTCATTAGCTCCTTATAGAGGGGGTCGTACTGAGGGCACACGGGGCCTTCGAGGGTGGCGTCGAGGTAGTCCTCCCAGGGCTGCGGTGGTGGCAGCTCCTGGAATCGATATTAGGAATGTAATGATCCTGGTTCTGGTAGCTTTTTTGTGCTGTGGTGTAGTATTCAGTATTCACTGTGTAATTTAAATAATTTTATGAACTATAGTGGCTCTGTGAGCTGTAGACCTCGCGAGTATGTCGGTGGGAAAGCTGAACTGCTAACACACATAAAAAAATAACCCAAATAATTTTATTTCAATAACACATACAAACTTATGAATGTACCTGTTACGTACATGCAGTATGAAAGTAGCCGCACCAATAACTTTGTAAACTACATTTCGCGATCTTTAATACAACCTATTGACTTTTTACTAAAATTATATAGTCTGTTTCACTCTCATGGTCTTTACGAATCCAACGACACCTCATTTGTTAATATCCATCGAGCCGTTTGGGTTGTAGCGATTTTTTTACATTTTAAAACCCCATATCTCCGCCATTTTGAAAAAAATCTAAAAACTGGCTCGAGTAAAAAATTCTATTTATTTTTCCAACCTGCTCACAAAATTTCACGAGAATCGGTTCATAAATGCGACCTGTAGAGGAGAACAACCGGACAGACATACGAAAACATTTTTGCCCAAACCTGAAACGGAGACGCTTCGCTCGCTCGGTCAATAATATATCCCAAATAATTACTGATACAATTTACATGTCGGAAATATATACTGAGATGAAAACCAAACGATAGCGCGAGGCAGACTACAACTAACGCCATCTAGGGGTGCCAAAAAATAACCCGACTGCATTTTCTTTCAATAAATACAAACTTATACCTGGTTACGGTCTACGGTAGGTACCTACCAAAATTGTTTATTTGGGACATCAACAGCAGAGGAGCATATTAAAATTATAAAACACATTAATTACAAATAAAATCAATACTTTATACCTGGTTACGTACATGGACTCATAGAGTATGAAAGTAAGAAAGAATGCAATAGAATCGAAGTGAAAAGCAGAGTGTATAACTGACCAAAATGTGACTTATGAAAGTACCTAGTTACGTACATGGAGTTGGAGTATGAAAGTAGCCGCACCAATAACTTTGTAAACTACATTTTGCGATTTGAAATACAGGAGAGGAGAACAACCGGACAGACATACGAAAGCATTTTTGCCCAAACCTGAAACGGAGACGCTTCGCTCGCTTCGCTCGCTCGGTCAAAAAATAACCCAAATAATTTTCTTTCAATAACACATACAAACTTATGAATGTACCTGGTTACGTACATGCAGTATGAAAGTAGCCGCACCAATAACTTTGTAAACTACATTTCGCGATCTTTAATACAACCTATTGACTTTTTACTAAAATTATATAGTCTGTTTCACTCTCATGGTCTTTACGAATCCAACGACACCTCATTTGTTAATATCCATCGAGCCGTTTGGGTTGTAGCGATTTTTTTACATTTTAAAACCCCATATCTCCGCCATTTTGAAAAAAATCTAAAAACTGGCTCGAGTAAAAAATTCTATTTATTTTTCCAACCTGCTCACAAAATTTCACGAGAATCGGTTCATAAATGCGACCTGTAGAGGAGAATAACCGGACATACGAAAGCATTTTTGCCCAAACCTGAAACAGAGACGCTTCGCTCGCTTCGCTCGCTCGGTCAATAAATGATTTGGCATTTGTATTCACGGAGTTCCTAACTAAAGTGGTTCAAATTGTCCAAGTAGTACATTAGGTTACGGTGTGAAGGCGATATTTTAGATCAGTACTACCAGTTCCGCTCTTCTGATCACCAAAGTCTAAATAAACAAAAACAACAAAGGTCAGTTACCTGAAACCGTAGAGCGCCCAGTGGCTGCTCCGCATACGGCACCCCCCGGAAGCTGGCGTACCGCCCCCGCCCCCGTCCGCGCACCTCCCCGCAGAGCAGCCCCTCGTCCGTGCGCGCGCGCACCCGTCCGGCGCCCGCGCATCGCGAGTGTGTGCCGCCCTCTGCCGGCCACGCTGGAAACAAGACGGGCGGAATAGAACATGTGTGAAATTCCTGTAGCCCTTCAACTGCCTGGCAAAAATAAACATGGCCCGCGATGTTCAACCGACTTGGTAATTATGTTTAAAATCTGATGAATGACTAAACAAAAGAAAGTGGCTGTTAGAGACCGACAGGCAAGTGAGGGTTAAGCTTTTTGCGTTGAGACATGAGAGCCATTTCCTATATCATTGTAATACGATTAACTTGTGTTTTTACTAAGAAAGTTTTGGGGTTGTACTTATTTACTTCATTCTATATGTATTTTGGGGTGCTGAATCCAAATCTGAGGTTTGTGGACAAAATTTCGTGACGTTACATTGAAAAAAAGGGAAAAAAATATTTTTTCAGTTATTCACGTTTAATTCGAAAACATTATTAATGCCTTACTCGTAGCAGCAGAGATAAAGACGGTGGTAATTTTGAATATAAATGTTTTATGTATTTTTATATGACAGCAATACAAATTAAAATTCTCAAATAAAAACAAAATACCTATTTATTATTAATAGTAGTTTATGAAACTGTTGCATAAAGAGGGGTATTAAAACACGAGTGGGTGTTTAAAAACCGAGCCGTCGTCGTAGGCGAGGTTTTTAATAGTATCCCACGAGAGTTTTAATACCAAGTTATGTGCAGTTTCATACACTACTTTATCTACTCTCATACTTACGTGTCTCTCATACAAAAAACTAAGTCAAAACACAATAATATTTCCACATAAATCAGTGCTTAGACACAACAAAACGTTGTCACGTTGACGCTTTCTCGCCTATACGGCTCGGTTTTTAAAAAACACCCACTCGTGTTTTAATACCCCTCATTATGCAACAGTTTCATAAACTACTATTTTTAATTAGATTACGGTATTTCGTATACAAAGTATGTCATTATGAATTCGATTTCAAGTTTGTAATTCGAACTTTATGACATGAGAGTAGATTAGTAGTTTACATCATCCGAGCTCAAGAAAGCGGTTTTGCAGCTGTCAAAAGAGTCCATGAAAATTCGCGTTTTCGAAGCCGGGCAATGAAATAGTAGTTTGTTACACAAGTAATGAATATTATCAATAAACGATGTCTATGTCTATGTCAAGGGGTGAAAGAGAGTTATTTCAGACGAAGGTCCAATTTGCAGCCCGTGCGAGCCCAGCTCGCAAAGGGCGCTAAGGATCGAGTCTACCCGAGATATTTAGACTATATAGTTCGAGGGTGAATATAGTTCGAGGGTGCTCGAATATAGTTCGAGCGTGAAATATATAGCTACTTACACGGTAAAGGCGTCTCTTGGTGGTGATTAAAAGAGCGAGAGAGTTCCCCGCTACGTCAAACCAAGTTCAAGTTATATGCCTCCTTCTGTACTCTAGGTCTTTGTTATATCATGGTAATGCTAAAAAGTTAAAAATTAATTAAAAGTAATATATTTATTTTTAAACAAAGCTTTTATTTCAAAGGAGAAAATAAATTTTCAATTAAATCAAATGCGTTAAAATATTACATTACACAATTATCTATGATATAAAGCTTGTTGCGATATTTAATAAGGTACCTAGGTAGGCACCTATATTACAGAAACTAGTAAATAAAAGGTTTGTTTATAAATATTTTTACTTTTAATTTATTTGAATTTCAACAGGATTCTGTAGTCATATCGTAGCACGGAGTCCCTCGTAGCATTGCTACGCTGCCGACTGCCGCAGCTACGAGGTTTTTCTAATAAAGGCGAACCTTTACGTATTGTATGTACTCATGTACCTATCTATCTTGTTAACTCTATGATAGAGTTGTGTAATCTTATTGCCGTGTAAAGTAAATAATTACTTCATATGGCAATATTAGCTATATGTTGTAAATGTTAAAAATGACAATATCCCTAAAAGGATTGTTGGTTCATCTTTAATAACTACTAGCTGCCGCCCGCAACTTCACTCTCAGAAGCACACCGCTCGAACGACCGAGTTGTTGTGGCTTGAATTTTATGTTTATGTTCGCTGGAACGTTTAAACTTTGCCGTGGGGTGGGCGGAACAGATAGTCCCCGCCTCTAACAGTTCATTTTTGCACGCGAGCGCATGCCCTACCGGGGGAGAGGCCCAACCAGGGAGAGTTGTGGTGAGTGGTGTGTGATAAACAGCCGGGCACAACTATGGTGTGTCGCTGAGTCTCTATGTGACTTGTGCCGGCGTAGAGTGTACGGCGTTGTGTAGAGGTGTCTGCGGCTTGTGCAGTGTCTGGTGCGGGTGTTCTAATTGGCCGCCTCCGCCTGCGCGTGCGCGGGCGGTGAATGTATAAGGGACGGGTGGGTAGAGTCGGGTCGGGGTTGTCTCTGTCCGCAATGGCGAACTATTGTTGTATAAGATGTGTCGGCGAACCAGTTAATCTTCCTTCCGCATTTATAATAAATTTATGTGGGATGCAGGTTACATACCAAGATCTATCTATCTTTACTATCATAATAACACTGCGAAAGTAACTTTTATGTTTATGTATTCCAAGTCTGAGTTGTGTTTCTGTATTCCAAGTCTGAGTTGTGGAGTGAAGATAAAGATAAAGATCATTTTGTTATTAATATCTTTATAGGTACTTAAAAAGTCCACTCCGCTGACGAAGAGGCTGCCGAAGGCCTACCTGTCTTCTCATACAGCGGATCGATGTGGAGAAGAGACAATAAACTAGATACATAATTATGCTCACGTCTTTATCGCGGAAGAGGGGTCGCCAGATACTATAGACGATCTGCTACGATCCTGGTATGTATTATACATCTGCAGTATTTTTAATCAAAGTATTTTTAATGAGACCAAATAATCTATCTGGGAGCTTCTTTGTCCTTCTCCCATAGTGGTCCAAAGTAGAGAAGAGGCAAAAAATTACGTGTTCTATCTATATCTGATGATATCCACAGAAATCAAAATTTTTGGAACCGAAAGAAGAATGCTCACAATGTATGGAAAAAAAAACCATTTGATGTTTAAGTGCCTGCAAAATTTCAATAGGCAAACTTACTCATCGAAATTCATACTAATTATTTATTTTTGATAAATAATGTACTAATGATACACTAAATTTTGAGATACATTTAATTTGGGTCGGGCCTGAGTTTTTTGAGCATTCTCCTTTGAACTATAATAAAGAAATGTTGATAACGATCATGTTAGTTATCTGAACTCACCGGCCGCCAGCACGCCGGCGAGTATCACAGTCACGCTCAATCTCGCCATCTTGCACGCACACACACTAACTCATCGACGACTGCCGTGCGAGTGCCGAATGCCGCGCTTATATTGTAAGTACGAGACGAACCGGACAAAGAGTACCGACGCGGTGGACAAGAGGTGTGGCAGCGGGGAGTGTGCCTATGTTTGGACTGTCTCTGAGAGACGAGATATCTGTCAAACTGGAACATCGCGCTCTAAAGAGTATGGAACTTAAACACTAGACTGGACGTCCAGAGCACACAGACACCAGAGCGGACGATGAAGATGCTTCTAACGATACCTCAATTTCAAATTCTGGTAGGTAGTTACCGCTCAGTCTTTTCTGGCATATTGCGTTTCTGTGATTATGCATTTCTGGCATATTGCGTTTCTGTGATTATGCATTTCTGGCATATTGCGTTTTTGGCAATATACGTTACTGGCATAATGCGTCTCTGGCATAATGTTTTTCTAGCATAGTGCGTGCAAAGGTCAAAATCGTCGTATTGTCTTCGTTTGTGTCTTTTATTTCCCACTTCATATTTTTTATGCTTTGTTTCTTGCGTTGTGACAGTAAATGTATTTCTATTCTATTCTATGTTCCCGAGTCGTGATTCACGCTATATTAGATAAATCATCACATTTTTTTCAGGCGTTGTTATCATTACATACTATCATATCATATCATTACGCTACTCATAGTCTCGTAGTTAGCTTTAGTGCTGTCATAACGATCCTAATAACCAATTAGAGTTTTTATTATGCCAATGACAGCCTGTGTAATTTACTATTGTTGCGATGCATAGCATATATCATTAAATCGACCTTGTCGGCAGATTCGGAGTTGCGTAAGATCATAAAGATCTTGCGCAACTACACTTAACCGTACATGACCCTTCCCTGACACCGCCACTGTAGTATTATTGCCCCGAGAGCGGGCAAATTGTTTTGTTTTTGGTTTTTCATGGGTTTTGAACTATATTACCAAGTCATAAGTTTGAAAATTGTGGGCCATTGATTTAAGGGTCTAGCCTATGTGGCTAACTAAACCCTGATATTAGAAATACGCCTGTAGAGAGTTAACAGTCGTCACGCGTCATTGTCTGAGTCATAACTCTGTCATGTGAATGTCAAGCTCAATCAGTACAAACAGTCAGAGTTTTTATCAAAGCCGACCGGAGACTGCCATAGCTATCGCATGGCCCTCGCCAGCCTCCTTGGCAGTCATTATAATGTTCTTATTCCCAATTTCACCAACAGTTAAGAGACACTTAGTTCTTTTTCATAACTGTCTAGCGATTGTTTCAGAAGCCGGCCTCTTAAATTTCGGGGGTCCCCTAGTAGCCTAGATAGATGTAGCCTAGATGACCCTTAAACTTAGGTAAAAGCGAATCAACCGCTAAGTTGCCCCTAAAGTGTCCCCTAAATCTTACGGATAGTTGGTGAAATCGGGCATTAACCCTAATGCCCAACTTCTTCGACATTCAAAGCAATTTGGTAACACATCTAATTTTCCAATCCTCTTTTTGTTACACAAATTGCTTTAATCCAGACACGAAGGGTTAAGTTTATGGTGTCAATGTCTTGATGATGATAACAGGGTCTCATGGCTAAATGCTAATTTATAGTGCAAGTTCGGTGCAAGTTCAACCAGCCTCAAAAGCGATGTCACCTTGCAGCAACAAAAAAAATACTATGATTGGAACTAACTTTTTGTATCCTGTACTTATTACTAAAGTATACGAGTATGTTTATGTATTATTATTTATGATGCACAAGCTGCTTAAAAGCTGATGCGTGCATATCAGTTCACATTTCACTGCACTTGTTTTACAAAATTGACAACTTGTATACTTATGCTGAAGTATACAACTTAAACTTTAGCATAATACTGTTTTAGTCATCCAAGACTTATCGTAGTACACCATACCAACATAACAATATGTAAAATACATGAGTCGACTTTGCTGACTAAAATGATTGATATCTCTAAATAGGTGGCGAGTTATGTAAATAATCCTGCAGCAGCATTTTTGAAGCTCTCGAGATGAATCTTAAATTCGCGCACGAAAGTAAATCGTGTGCGAATTTATTTTCTAGTGGTACTAGCATTCAAGTATTTTTAGCAGTCAAATAGTAATTGATTCTACTAGTAGAAATCAAGAAACGAGTGGGTAGGACCACTCGTTGTACAAATCACGAAATGAATTTGCCATAATGGCGTTTTTATAAATTCGTGCATGAAAGTTGCGCTTTCGTATGCGAATTGGTTTTCGAGGGCCTCAAAGATGCGTTTCCCTGGTCCCTACAAGCAAAATGGTAAAATGATAGGCTTGACCGTTGTACACTCTCAAATATATGTATAAGTAGTTCTATGGAACGGTAATCTAAGAAGCTTTAATGCACGAGTCAAGTTTCATTCATGCTCTATGCTCAATAATATCATAACCTCGTCGCAAACTCTGCTTGACACACTGCCGTGGTTTTGATTTATTGCTTGGTTAACTCGGTGTGGGGTGATGTAGTGTATCTACGAAGTCACTAATCTTTGGCCGCACGTGTCGATGTCGATTGTGGGTGGCGGGAAAAGTTGCACAGTACAGGGTGTAGCAGGTGGCTAAACGTGAGCACAACTGTGTCTCTGCCATCCCGTATGGGAAAATAAAGTGACGCTATGTTATGTTATGTTATGACATTTAAATAACCGGCCAAGTGCGAGTCGGACTCGCGCACAAAGGGTTCCGTACCATTATATATAAAAAAACCGCAAAAAAAAAAAGTATGGAAGCCCCCCCCCTAAATATTAATGTAATTATAAAAAAATATATAAAAATAAAAAAAAAATAATTTAATTATTTATTTTTAAAGTAAATAATATAAAATCAATATATTGTGAACATTTTAAGCGTCTACCTGCTACCATTATCAATATCGAGCAAAAATGAGCAAAAAAAATCACGTTTATTGTATGGGAGCCCCCCTTAATATTAAATTTCTTTTGATTGTTGTTATAGCGGCAACAGAAATACATCATCTGTGAAAATCAACTGTCTAGCTACCACGGTTCATGAGATACAGCCTGGTGACAGACAGACGGACGGACGGACAGACAGCGAAGTCTCAGTAATAGGGTTCCGTTTGCCACCCTTCGGGTACGGAACCCTAAAAACTAACTAAATTTTCCAAAGACCAAAGTTGGCAATTTTTAATGTATAGTTTTATTTATAGCCAATTTTCGTCCAACGTCCACTAAATATGTGTTTTCTTAATTTTCGAACTTTATCTCGACGTGGGTAGGTAAAATCGCGGGACGTGGACGGTTGTGTGACGGTTCTTAACAGCCTTTCTTACAAAGCTAACGTGAGCAGATGACCTATATTTTCCCCAACTGTTATCAGTTGGCCGCTCGGCGCGTGACGTATCAATCAGTAAAAATACACTTTGGAAATAATCGAATTCTATTAAAGGCCTGTGCCACTCGGGTCGATAGAGACATTAATGGGCTACGTTATATTGGTAAATACTCGTAATATTGGTTCGGAAAAAATACTAAATCTTCTACTAACTATGACTTTCCGAAAAGTTTTCAATCTAAAGGTTTTAAAGGTAATGAATGACGTTGATGAATATTGTAACGGTGAAGGAAAATATTGTGAGAACCTTCAGTATCCCTAGCCTTCTGGCGATGGGGTAGCCCCCTGTGCAAATGGAGCATTGAATCAATGGCTAAAAGTGGGCACAATTGTGTCTCTGCCACCCCGTCTGGGAAGAAGCGTAACGCTATGTTTTTAGGGTTCCGTACCAGAAGGGTGCCAAACGGGACCCTATTACTGAGACTTCGCTGTCCGTCTGTCTGTCTGTCTGTCTGTCACCAGGCTGTATCTCATGAACCGTGGTAGCTAGACAGTTGAATTTTTCACAGATGATAACAACAAATACTAAAAAACAAAATAAATTTAATATTAAGGGGGGCTCCCATACAACTAACGTGTTTTTTTTAGCGGTTTTTTATAGATAATGGTACGGAACCCTTCGTGCGCGAGTCCGACTCGCACTTGGCCGGTTATTTTCTACTGTTAATGATTAGACTAATGTGTCTGTTATAATAAGCGAGCTCATTTCACTTCGCCATGTATTGCTTACGTTTGTGTGCGTCTGTCACAAATAGAAGCAATTAATTTAAGTAATAAGATACCTGTGTACATAAGTTGAACAACTACATTTAATTATTTATGTTTGTACAAAAGCACTCGGGCAATTGGGATATTTCAGGAACGGTCCTTGGGAGCTTTATAAGTTCTCCTCCTACGCAATCGAATAAATTACTTTCCTCTTGGCAATTGGAAATTAAATACAATAAATAATATAAGCCTCAGTAACAAACAATATTCGTTTTATGTTAACTTTGTGCACGCTCAAACGAACTTTCGAATCAGCTCGCATAGCAGTAATTATTCCGGATTATCTTCTGGTGCGCGTTGATGTCTTTTGTTTGAAGATGTTTAATGTGATGGTTTCGAATGTGTTTTAATCCTGGACGAAAAAGTGGGGTGAAGTTTAAAACGTCCGTCTGTCTTCTGTCGGTCTGTCTGTCTGCGTGTGTCTGTGTCTGTGTGTATATATGTATGTCCATGGCACTCTAGCGTCCACTCACACACACAGACAGACGCTTCGAATTAAAACACCCCTCTTTTTCGTCAGGGGTTAAAAACAATCGCAATCGCAATCAGAATGTGTTCTGAAGGCGTCTACCATCGTTCACTTACAATTGGACATCGTTCAATTTAAATCTTATCCCGATCGATGGCATGGACAGAGAATCGAGCAGCGGTAATTAATGCATTCGACCAACAGTTTGATCGATGAATCGAATTTCGGCGAAGTAGAGCTCAAGTCCCAATACAAAAGTCTACCCCTGCTCGGCTTTCAACCGTTCTCATGTTTACTTGGTTTGCTGGAAGAGATCTCTTTAGGACTCTATTTTTATAACTTTTTGTTTTCTCAATTACTTGTGCATTTTCAATCAAACAATATATATCCACCATCTTGGATTTAAAAAGCAACCTGGTTTATTATGACAGTGAGGGCCATTTGGGAGGGTTCACAACCACTAAACTAAAGGAATTAAAGGCACTAAACTGACAACCTCAAATCCGATAGCTCTTGCGCGGTGGCCACAGATTCCATTTTCAAACACACCATTTTAATTAGTTTAGTTAGTATAGTTCGTGTCGCCTCCCAAATCGCAGGAAATACATATATTTAAATAATAAAACAACTATGCGTTACTTTCCAAAAAATAACGTCAAAGTATGCAACTTCAATCCTCCATTAGTCGGTTCGGAATCAGTTTCGGTGTTTATATGTCATAGTAATGTTTGTTGTTTACATAATTTCATGTTTTGATTTATGGCCGCTGGAAAAATAGCTACCCCTTCCACCCCATAAAAAATTTAGAGTTTCTTAGATTATCTAAGTTCTCGATAGAGTTTCGACCCCGGAGAACATTCTCGATCCGTTTTGTTTGCCCATCTCTAATTGTGAGAGAACCGCGGCTGTCGTCACACGTGTCCGGCACTCGGCGACAGCGACAATGGAAACTAATAATAAGTAATAAAATTAAACATATACAAACGTTATCGTAATAATAATTTCAATAATTACCAACACATGTTCGTAATCACACACACTTAATTTATTTTATTACTTATCTGTCTCGATGCGGAATAATTTAATTATAAGATGCATCAAGCTACCAAGTTATTTGTGCAACTATGCCTCGTTATTCTGACAATGACTTCTAAATCAACTGCGTAAGAGTCAGGTGGCGAGAAAGAAATCAGCTTGGCTTATATTTGACGATAATGTTTTTGCTATCTTTAGGATACATAAATAAAACCTTGATGCATTCGAAGTTCGAATAGATCTATCAGAGCCTCGATCACGAACGTTTTCGGGATCGTCAAATTCGTAAAACGTTGTCGAGAACGCAGGAAATTATATTTTATATCATCACACTAATATTATAAATAAAGAATAAGAATCACTGACATTTGGCTTTTCGATAGTTTTCTATCGAATCTTTGTTCGTGATTGCGCTACTGATTCGGGATGTAATACAATTAATACTTGAATAACAATTAAATAAATACACTGAGTTCTATAAAAGACCTTGGACAGCGTGGTTCCTGGTTGCCTGCTTCCAAGGCAACGGTTACCTTGCAGGACTTGAACTGAATCTTCTCTCTCGCCTCAATTCGCGCCGACGCAGCTGCACTCATCTCTGATCGAGAACGTGCCTCTTACCCCGAGGCATGTATAAAATAGCTGTCGCCCACCCAACCTTGACCTAGACAAAGCACAAGCCGCCAGTCATAGCAACAGGCGTCTAAGTGCCACGCTGGTTGGTCGACTGTTATCATAGCAACAGGCGTCTAAGTGCCACGCTGGTTGGTCGACTGTTATCATAGCAACAGGCGTCTAAGTGCCACGCTGGTTGGTCGACTATTATCATAGCAACAGGCGTCTAAGTGCCACGCTGGTTGGTCGACTGTTATCATAGCAACAGGCGTCTAAGTGCCACGCTGGTTGGTCGACTGTTATCATAGCAACAGGCGTCTAAGTGCCACGCTGGTTGGTCGACTGTTATCACAGCAACAGGCGTCTAAGTGCCACGCTGGTTGGTCGACTGTTATCATAGCAACAGGCGTCTAAGTGCCACGCTGGTTGGTCGACTGTTATCACAGCAACAGGCGTCTAAGTGCCATGCTGGTTGGTCGACTGTTATCATAGCAACAGGCATCTAAGTGCCACGCTGGTTGGTCGACTGTTATCATAGCAACAGGCATCTAAGTGCCACGCTGGTTGGTCGACTGTTATCATAGCAACAGGCATCTAAGTGCCACGCCGGTTGGTCGACTGTTATCACAGCAACAGGCGTCTAAGTGCCACGCTGGTTGGTCGACTGTTATCACAGCAACAGGCGTCTAAGTGCCACGCTGGTCGGTCGACTGTTATCATAGCAACAGGCGTCTAAGTGCCACGCTGGTTGGTCAACTTTTTTTTTTTTCATATTTCCAATCCTTTATTTATTTTATATTTATTTATCCGTTTATTTATTTAAAAAGATGTTATCATTACACTATGGATTCTAGCGAAAATCGCGGTGGGAATAAAATCTACTTTATTGTATGATGGTCTCAAAGTCGATGGCGTCTAAACACGCCTCAATATCTTTTTCCCGGAAGAGGGGTAGGCAGAGGCTAAAGACCTCCACGTGCAAAGATAGTGGCATGATACATCTCTCGCTTCCTCAACCTTCACAAGTCTCTCGCACGCGGCCGGTTACGGATAGTTCATATATTCCCTTCACCAATAAGTCACCAAGTCGGTCTTTATACGACCTACTTGGGTCTTTCGGTGCTTAAACATTTCGCCCTCATTCGGATAGAGATGTTCCCACATATCAGGGCATGTTTTATTTAACTGATAATATACATCATCATCATCATCAATCAGCCCACACCTACCCACTGCTGGGTACAGGCCTCTTCTCTACCATGCCGTCCGCTCCGGTCCTTAATTTTTACAATTTTGGGTCTTCTGTAGTAAATTGCATTAACAGCTGATCGGGCCAAAGTACTGAGAGACGTACGAGTACGTTCACATGTTTGTTAAGTAATTTTTAAGTACCTACATAGGTAGATTAGATACAGCTTGCACTATCAACTTCTGCAGTTGCAAAGGTCAATCTTATCTCGGCGTATAGGTAAGTAAGTGATAACTAACGAAGTGCGCGTGCAATATACTCGTGCAATATGCATTTATTCATAGCTATTGTTAGAGTAAAGGCTGCCAAAGAAGTGGTAGCTAGAGCTATGGGATCACGCAAGGATCCCTCACGTTCGGCAAAGTATTTGTTGTCAGTTAGGCAGGTACGATAAAAAGAAACCAACACAAACGCAAAAATTTAACACCAACTGATATAAAAACATAAATTCTTAAGCAAATAAAAAATCTTGAATCATTAATTAACCAATGGTAAAGTCTTAAGGCCATGGTCACCATGTCGATACTATTGGTAACATACTGAATGATTTTTAAGCTCAGAGAAATTCTATTCTGGGAAAGAAGGAGATAGATTTGCTGAGGCTGGATTTTACCTAGACACCAGTGACACCTAGGTGAGGTGATCTGATCTAGCCTACCAGTGTCTATGAAAAAGTTATAAGTTATCCCCGGGATAGTTATTATCCGGATAACTTATTGTTGGTTGAATCCAGCCTGAATGTTTTTGTGTTTACCAGAAACGACACACGTGAAACCAACGTTAAACATAATATAATACTCATTGCCGTATTCGTGATACGCAAGTACGGTCATACGTATGTCCTGCACGCGCATGTAGCCACGCGCAGATATTCTAAGTGATATAGTTATAAACCATATCCTACTTGTTGTCAACAATAATATGTTTTCACTCCATTATTACGTCACAGTATGAACGTTCTCGAGAAAGGTCGTTTTATCCATTGCCACTTTCTACTGAGCTTTAATATCTGCTTCGCACCGGTTTACTGTAACACGTGTGCCATTGCGGGTTGACAATAATTGAGTCCCCGAGAAAATTTACATCGAACATTTCACCGACAACGTTTCATTTCATTTTATACTTTATTACACAAAACACGTAACATTTACAAAAAGGTATGTACAAAGGCGAGCTTATCTCTAAAAAGAGATTTCTTTCAGCAAACCTAGGCATGACAGGAAAAAAAACAGATATTGAGAGGGAAGTCAGTGCACAATAAATGACTAAAACGAATGAAAAGTATGAATAAATATACTTATAACATAATATAATAAGTATACTAAATTACTAAATAAATACACAATATGCAAATAAATATACCTAACTATATATATACATACATAATTAACATAAATACATACATACAATATCTATCGCGAAAGAGAGAGGAAGTGTTCTTTAAAATAGAAATATTGTTGGATGGAATCGACATGTATATGATGCCCACCGTCAGGCTCGAGTTGCATTCCAGCTATGGACCTTACATGGTAAACCAGCATGTGGTAGGGTATATGATGAGATGTCTAATTATCGTCGCATTTTTAAATCAAAATTAAAGTGGTGTTTAAAAAATCAAGACCAGCTTAAGATGGATATTTTAGCTACTCACCGTGAGAATAAACATTTTGGTTCTTTTTGGCGCGCCACAAATAAACTGAATTTCAGGCCCAGCCTGCCGGCGAGTGTAAATGGTATCAGTAAACCCGGCGATATTGCTAACCATTTTAAAGACCATTTTAAGGTGTTTTCTCCGTTGGGGCCGCCCTTGCGGCGGGTGTCTGATGCTGAGACCGGCCGTGACTCGGATAGGGTTTTGACAAGGTTTACAGCTAAAGAGGTTAAGAATGCGATCATGGGTATGAAAAGAGGGAAGTCACCGGGTCACGACGGACTCAGCATCGAGCACCTGCTGCATGCTGGTGTGCATCTGCCGCGGGTGTTAGCCTTGTTCTACTCAATGTGTGTTGTTCATTCATACCTGCCTGATGACATGATGAAAACGGTTGTTGTGCCTATAGTGAAGAACCGAACAGGCGATATATCGGACAAAGCAAATTATAGGCCTATATCCTTGGCCACGGTAATAGCGAAAGTATTCGATTGTTTAATGGAAAAACGTCTTAACCAAACAATTCAGATACATGATGCACAATTCGGGTTTCGGCAGGGCCTATCAACCGAAAGTGCCATCTTAGCCCTCAAGAGTACAGTTAGGTATTATACGGACAGAGGCACTCCTATATATGCGTGTTTTCTCGACCTTTCTAAGGCTATTGATATGGTCTCATACAATATCTTATGGGACAAGCTCAAACAGTCGGGACTACCACCTGAGCTGATCTCTGTTTTTCGCTATTGGTACAACAATCAAACAAATTATGTCAAATGGTCTGACCACGTCTCTGACTGCTATAGGTTGGAATGTGGGGTGAGGCAGGGGGGATTATCCTCACCAATATTGTTCAACCTATACATTAATGGCCTCATCGAGGAGCTCAGCAGTTTACATATTGGCTGCCATATTGACGGCATTTGTTTGAATAATCTCAGCTACGCAGACGATATGGTGCTGTTGAGCCCCACGGTGGGTGCACTTAGAAAGCTATTGGCTGTGTGTGAGAAATACGCAAATAGTCATGGTCTGCTGTACAATGCAGTAAAGAGCGAATATCTCATATTTAAGGCAGACTCGAGGCCGCTTGAAATTGTACCGTCGATGAGCCTAAATGGTTGCTGTCTGAATAGGGTAACCGAATTTAAATATCTGGGACACATAGTGGACGAACGTTTAAGAGATGAGTCTGATATAGAAAGGGAGCGTAGGGCGTTGACAGTTAGAAGTAATATGCTGGCTCGCAGATTTGCTCGGTGTTCAGTACAAGTAAAGATAACTCTTTTTAAAGCTTACTGTCAATATTTTTATACCAGCAGTCTGTGGGTCAGATATACGCTGAAAGCTTTCAGCGCCCTGCGCATCCAGTATAATAACGGCTTTAGGAGGTTGTTAGGGTTGCCACGCTTCTGCAGTGCATCGGCAATGTTTGCCGAAGCGCGCACTGACGGTTTTCACGCTATAATGCGGAAAAGGGCTGCTTCACTACTGGGTAGAATGCGTGGCAGCAAAAACAAAATCCTGAATGCTTTCTCGGAGAGGTGGGATAGCCCGTTCACCCTCCACTGGATAAGAATGTTAACTTTGTGAATTATTATTGTGAACTATTTTGTTCTTGTCAATGTTATGTAAATGTTGTCTATGGGTCTATGCCTGAAATAAACAAATTGAAAAAATTGAATTGAATTTAAAAAGTTAATGTATGATCTAATTATTGTGTCCTTCACACGCCTCGGTCGATTTTCATCCGTTCGCCTGAAAGTTGACAAGTTTATTTGGAAAATGATATTACGTACGACTGTAAATATAAAGTAAGAAGTAGTGTTGACCATTAGGTACGACTTGTCATCAGTTCATGAGACTAACCCTTATCTACCTTATAACTGTACTCCCTGTCGTCCTATATAGCTGCGATTGCAATACCTTCTATAGTGATTTTGTTTACTATCTACTTACTGCAGTGGACAGACGCACCTTTCACCCACGACGTAATGCGCGGAGATATGGCGCAGGTTATATTTAGTGCAAATCAATCGTAAACCTCCGACCCGCTTGAACCACAACAAGTCGATCATAGCTAGGCACTGAGTGAACTACAATGTTAGTGCTAGTTAAACTATTTAGTGCTTATTGAGAATATAGATAACCACGGTACCTGAGGGATCTATTAGGGCAGATTAGCAACTACCATTATATACAATGATTCGGAAAAAAATGGGGAAAATTCTCGAAACCTGAAGTCCAGGCTCACGAACCGCTGAATCGAGTTTAATTAAACATTGCTAAGTAACATCGCAAGAAAGTCTATAGTACCATTTAACAACCGTTCATCCGTTCGGCCCCGCTAGGACAGACCGCTTGCCACGGATAGACATATGCTTTTTCTTCGGAAGTTAAAAACATGTAATAAGATAGGTCATCAACATGCGTGTTTGTCTCTGCTGGAGCAAGAAAAATATCCGATCCATAATTCTTTAGTTCAATTTGCGAGTGACAACTCGAGATAGCATTAGAAACCTAGAATTGATACAACTTTTACATAAACGACCATTCAATGTGAGCCTAGCCACCCTCCACTCAGGAAGACTAAACAAACCTTCCCATGTTTCGGTAACAAATCCCACGCAATGCGTACAAAGTACGTAACGATTTACCCAAACGAAGCCGCGAGGCTGTTGTCTGGGCGAGTGCATTGATAACACTACACGTGCTGTCCCTATAACCAAGTTCTTGAGATAAGAGGAGCAGGGCAAGCCATCAATCACGTGGGCGAGCGGAAACAACAACACCAGTGGTACGATACAAAGTATCGCAGGACTATTCCTTTGACAGGAGGTGAATGGTGTACATGAGGAGGCTTAAGCTCATCAACAGATTCCTGACTGGCAGGTGATGATGAATATGATGTTGTGATTTATTTTAAAATTTGTCATATTTTTACCACATCCTGATAAATGATTATGATATTGATAATTATGTAGAGTCCATTTGCTGAGATATGGCCGCGCCAGCTCGGCACGGGACGCCTTGTGCCAAATGAATGAGGGTTACCACAATGGTTGCGTTGACATAAATCCGACTCCAAAGATTTTCCCAACATAATCGTTCACTTAGTAATCCTAAAGATCGCGATATCGACACAGTGTGCGATAGTAAACTGCGGCCCGGCACGCGCGCCGCCGCGCTGCGGCCCGTCATAATGTGCGCGATGCTTTAATGTATCATTATTCATTACATTAAACGTCTCTGAGCACAGCAGTTAGTCTCCAGTCGTAATTCATTCCGATCCACAAGCTTCTTGGTGGCAGAATTGTACTTGCGAACTACTTACTTGTTTACTCAATATCGTTTTATGTGTTGGCCTATGGTTGGCCTCATTCGCTTGTCCTGATTCGTCGGGCTTTTGTTTGCGGAGCGGAACGTTCCACGCGGTGCCATGAGTACTACAGCTATACAAAATCTCGATTTGTATTAAATGCCAAGCGAAGGTCACTGTCGTAATATCCAATCATCATTGAAATAAAAGGTTCATTTGTAGCCAGCGCGGCAAGCCAAATCCGGATTTTTGCGCTCTCGATATAGCTATTGCCATGCAAACGCTTGCAGGATCACGGCCCTGAACCCGGTGCAGTGCGACCACAACCGGTGTGACCTTGGAGACCAGATAACTGGCGGCAGCTGACGTCCATCCATCTTCTGCTGAGTGTCAAAAGAATATCTTATTGTTGTGAACACCAGCTGTGTTTACTGCACTGCACCCAGAAGATAAACGTGTGTGTGTGTGTGTGTGATGTGATGACGGTCGAGCTAGGTTTTGCCTTGCAAGCGAGTTCTCCTTAGGTCTGACCTTGAGAAGGGTGGCAGAAACAATCCCCGGGTGTTGCTGGTTGGACGGTATCCTATTGTAGGGCTAGAAGCTAATCGCAAGCTTGAGGATTTCCTTGAGTTGCACGATACAATTTGCATATTGTGTATTTATTTAGTATTTATATACTGTTTTATAAGTAGAAATCTATATTTATTCATACTTGTCATTAGTTTTAGTCATTTGTGCACTGACTTCCCACTCTTTATCTGTTTTTTCCTGTCATCCCTAGGTTTGCTGGAAGAAATATCTTTTTAGAGATAAGCTCGCCTTTGTACATATCTTTCTGTAAATGTTACGTGTTTTTTATGTTTTTTTGTGCAATAAAGTATAAATGAAATGAAATTTAATTTTGAAATTTTTGCATATCCATCAGAAACAAATGACTACACTATGATATTCTCGACTTTATTAATCTGTGCCAAAGGTAAATTACTTTAAGACTTAATTAAATCCTACCCAAAAGTATATCTCAGTGTCCATTTGACAACAGCCACTGCCCACGCCTGTCGCGAAGTCTGGATATAACGCCGGCACGTGTGTGACGGTGCGGACACAAATCCACGTGCTATGTGTATGTGGCGGAACTGTAACATTCAAACCGTGTCGAATGGCGCCCGACAACAGTTAAACATAGCAATTTCAGGAGAATAGACATAGACGGTAGCGGAAAACATCGTGGGGAAACCTTCATTACTGGATAGCTGTGGTGATGGGCTGGCGTGCTTAAATGCTCTTGCCTGTCTTTTACAATATATCCTGTGTCGTGCCAGAAGTACCTACCTAACAAACATTTACATCATGACGAAGGAAACTTTTATAGGTTCCTCGGCTGTAATACAATACGACTGAGTGACGATGTGACTACACTATACATATGACTATACAGATGTAGGTCTAACTGGTAATGTGCTTAATTACCCTGATTATCACGAAGTTTTTTTTATTTGGTATCGAATTTCTCGCTTCATCGAATAAAATAAACAAGTACCTCAACAAGTACGTACACTACACAGTTACTAATGTTATTTATAAGTCCACCAAGTTCATTTAAGAAAGCGCCTTCCTCACTGTACGCTTCAGGGCAATTTCAGCAAAAAATACGTGTCTTCTCCGCTCAACCATATGGTTTGCTGGAATAAATCTCTTGTCATAGATAAGCTAGCCTTTGTACATGTTCTTCTATTATAAGTTATCTGTTTGTGTGTTTTGTATAGTATAAAAAATACGAAATATGAAACCTAGACTTCCCCTGTGTTTCTGGTTGGTTGTCTAGGAAATGTTATGCGTATGCCTGCATGCATATTTCGTACACAAGATTTAAAGCTCGGACGGAGAAAGCTCTATAAGTGCAGATTAGAACAGGCTCAGACAGAGGGTAATGTGCACGTAATATGGCTGTATCAGGTGTCAATGTTTTGCTTGCGAATAATGTAGTTTTCTAATGTATACATAATTATAGTGTTTGATTATCCATTTATCTAGCCCCCAGGATATTTTAAGTTGCATTTACGATCCGATATAAGCGCCAGCATCCCATCGATCATGGCTGAATGACATCACGTCTCGTTCGTTCACAATAGTCGGTGAAAATTCCTCGCTTCGGTTTCGGTATGCCAAAGTTTTATGTATTCCGATGAACTTCATTGTGGATACTATAAGTTTTTTTGAAGTAAAACTTCTTGGGGCACGGGGGTAAAATTTATTTAACCTCTCAACTGTGGGTTATTCATATATTTGCTTTTCACTTGCTACTAGCCGGGTGCTATCACGAGTGGCTAAGAAATGTAACGGAAATTGGAATCGGTGACGTCAGGGTCGGCTGAAGACTTTTAAAACCGCAACTATTTTCAATACGGTTTTTAACTAATCAGATAAGATAATAATACATTCGTACCATAAAGAATGTTAATTAGTGAGAGAAAAACCTGATGAAACGTTAACAAATAAAAATTATTTTAAGCATTCTTCCACGAGTTCTTGATTTCCGGTATGGCCAAGATGGCGCCTCCGCCGCTGGCTGGGGCAAACACTGGCAAACAAAACCAGTGACGTGACCAAAAACTACTTCGTTCAACCTCTTTGTTGGAACCGGAACTTATGTTTGACAGCTGTTCGATGCGATCCATACAGTTTGTAAGAAAAGAGTTTCATCAATGTCACATACGGGTCGATATGGATTTCTAAAATGATGAACGAATCGTTTTGTGGCCGGTAACTATGGAATAGGTACCTAAAACGCGCTGCGTAGTCGCGCAACGGGCAGCTAGTAATCGCATAAAGTCACTTAGAATCATCCAAATGTGATATTTAGTTTTCAAGCAAATTCCGATGTGATGGATGGCTGCATTAAGACTTCTTGAAAACAATAAGTAGGTACCTAGAACTGTTCTAAAGCCACTTTTTATTATATAGTGCAGTTCAAGTCACAAATTAGCAGTTTAGCTACTAAGTACGTGTTATACCTACCTATTTAATGTTTATCTGTAGTAAACGGCCAAAGCGAGTTTACAGAGCCATAAGTTTAATGGCTTATTGTTTCGCTTATTTGTTTGTATGTAATTTTTGTAATACATATTTTAAAGTTGAATTGTTGTTATAACTGTTGAAATTATACGATTTTGATTTTAATAAGCTTTTGTTATTTTAAAGTTAATGCTTCATGCCAGTCAATAATGTTGAAGTAAAATATAAAAATCGAGGTATGTGTCGTATGGCGGACTAAGGAAATGTCAAGAATAAAATTAAATAAGAGTTACGTCATCGCTTCGCGATGAAGTAACCCTAAAAAATCCTAGCAAAGTAGGTATGTATAGGTTAGCGGGGGTAGCATAAGGCACGCCAGTCACCCCAGCCACGCATTTTGTCACAATTTAATGTCATATCATAATGAATGCGCGCTATTTTATGGAGAAACATCATTGAGACGCGAAAGGAGTTGGCAATTTGGCAAAATGACTGCCCCAGACATGTACAAAGACTTCTCAACAGCCAATTAATAGCATTTAAATATTCTCTCATAAATTACTGCGTCTTTAGTTAGTTTGCAGAACTTGAAGGAAATGATCAAATAATTATGAGTTGTCACTTCATACTCTATGATTCCGCCATTGATTAGTGACTTTTGCCATCGTTAAAAATAACATGCAACATAATTGCCAACTAGCAAAACTGTTGAAAACAGGAGGTTTCCAGAGGAGTGGCTAGATGGCGTTATGTTGCATGTTATTGCAAAATGGTGCTTATTTCTAGCGACGGCAAAGGTCACGGAATCATATTGGAATCACGGAGTATTGAGTAACAACTCTTATTTACCTATATTTAATAAAAAAAATCTTCAAGTTCTACAAACTAAATACAGACGCAGTAAATTAAATTTATGAATGAAATGAATGAAATGAATGAAATGACGTCAGATGGTATATAATCTGAGCGAGATGCAAATAGTAGTGACACTATTGAATGAGTTAAGTATATCACCACGAGCGCGACAAATTGTAGATAAGGAATGGTGGGAAATAAATGACATGACGTATTAAAAGTAAGTACAAGTATAAAATAATTTCAAATAATCGGACGTCTGAAACTTAAAAGTAACTTGAAGCAGAGATTGGATCTCAAAATTGGAAATTTAAATCTCTTTTAGTATAGGTAGGTATAGGTGTATAGTATAGGTACCACTTAATGATCTAGCTACAGAAGTTTTACTTCTAACACGTGTACGGTGCTACACGCGTATTTTTTTTATATATATTTCAACATAATATGTTGTTCGTGTCAGCTGAGACATGCTCCACCGTGTATTCGATTGGGGGATCTAATTACATATTGGCATAAACCTTTGTAAAATACCACCACTGACACGTACACGTGCCGGGTAGCATAGAGCCAAATCTGTGTATTGCTCAACGCTGAAGGTATTGAGCCCTCACAATTCGTGTCCTTTTTGCTTTCACGGAAATTAAACATGAACAAATTATGTGTAGAGCTTGTTATTATTATTAGTACGAGCCCACCATGTCCCACTGCTGGGCAAAGGCCTCTCTCCCCCTCTTCCACTCTATCCGTACCTACCTGAGCGGTCTCCCTCCAGTCCTTGTCCCGTAGACCCAACTCACCACTCCCATCTCTTACTGGGTCGGCCACGCTTTCTCTTTGCATTTCCTGGGAGCCAGTCTGTGACTCTCTTAGCCCGGCTATTCGGCAGCATTCGAGCAACACGGCCGGCCCAGTCCCACTTTCGTTGTGCAGCCTTCTGAGCTACATCTATTATCTTTGTTCGGGAGCGCAGCTAGAGCGTAGAGCTTGTAGTATAGGAAAATTAAGTCAAATATCGACGATCAGACCAAATAATTCGTGTAGCCTTAATTTGACCAAATTGACCAATTTGACCAAGGATATTGTCCAAACTGAAATGACGCGCCCCCCCTACCGCATATACACATTCAAGCATATCGGACATGATGGATTGGGGCGCGTCATTTCAATATGAACAATCTCTACCTGCGGTAGGTGTTGAGATAAGTAGCGGCAGCTTCGATCATATAAATTCATGTATGATCGAAGAGCGGCGGCAAATAAGTGAAGGCCAAAGCCTGTGTACTGTTTACCACCTGACAACAATGAGTCATACACAGATTCTTACGAGTCACATGTCACATTCAAACAATTATTAAACAATGATGAAAAAAATCAGCCAAGTGCGAGTCGGACTCTCACATGGAGGGTTCCGCACCATCATTATACCAAAAGTACAAAAAAATACGTTTCTTGTATGAAGACACCTTTATTTTTAGGGTTCCGTACCCGAAGGGTGCCAAACGGGACCCTATTACTGAGACTTCGCTGTCCGTCTGTCCGTCCGTCCGTCCGTCCGTCCGTCTGTCACCAGGCTGTATCTCATGAACCGTGGTAGCTAGATAGTTGAAATTTTCACAGATGATGTATTTCTGTTGCCGCTATAACAACAAATACTAAAAATCAAAAGAAATTTAATATTAAGGGGGGCTCCCATACAACAAACGTGATTTTTTGGCTCATTTTTGCTTGATATTGATAATGGTAGCAGGTATACGCTTAAAATGTTCACAATATATTGAGTATATTATTTACTTCAAAAATAAATAATTAAATTAAAATTAAATTAATATTTAGGGGGGGCTCCCATACATTTTTTTGCGGTTTTTTATAGATAATGGCACGGAACCCTTCGTGCGCGAGTCCGACTCGCACTTGGTCGGTTATTTCAATATTTCGTGTATTTCAGTATTAATTTGTTGGTGGAGCGGCAACAGATATACACATTCTGTGAAAACTTCAACTTTCTAGCTATGGCTATCACGGTTCGTGCTGGAGGGCCCTCTGACGGACGGACGGACGAACGGTCAGACAGATGGACAGCGGAGGCTTAGTAATGGGTCTTGTTTGGCACCCTTCGGGTGCGGAACCCTAAAAACACGAACGGAATGTCGCTTACTGGAAACTGGTAGAGCAATAGGAATAGGTGATTAATTTTAAGACATTCTTAGATCATTTACATAAATGATGTTCGCACACAATAATAGGGAACAGCATAACCTAGCAATTAGTATGAACAGCCATGTGAACCAAATTACGTATTTTTTCAGACAGACAGAAAACAGTTTTCAGATTTTTCCCTTTACTTGCTTATGCTATATGACCTTGCTTTGTACCAATTTTCATGATCCTAGGTCAACGAGAAGTACCCTATAGGTTTTGAGTCCATTGAGATTACTACGAAAATCCATAAATTATACACCATACGGTTAAAGCGTTTAATCGCGTTGACCTAGAAGGTTGATTTTTTCACGGCTCTCAGGGACCACAGACCTAAATCGACATAAATTTCAGCTTGATATCTCCGTAAGTTCCCGATAAAAAACGTCTTGACCAACAGACAGACGGACAACGAAGTGATCCTATATAAGAAAGGATCTTCGCGTCCAGAAGCAGTATACCTGCCTGTATATGAACCGTGCTCCTTGTCCTTGCAGCGGGCGCGATGGAGGACGAGGTGACGTTCCTGTTCCAGCTGGGCGTGGTGCGCGACGCGACGTCTGCGCCGGCGCACCTGCTCACGCTGCAGCACCTCAAGGAGCTCGCCGTCAGGTTCCTGCAGGAGAAGGTACCGCTCTCGACAGCAGACCCGAAGTATTCAAGTCAAAAAGTTCTAAGAAATAAATTCA